>OZ035998.1:6614341-6789341 GCA_964035015.1 Corallium rubrum
AGTAACATGATTGCGCCGCAAACACATTTACCTCGGCTAATTGTATCTAACCCCTAATTTAAGTAATAATAGAATAGAAATAATATAGAATATTATATATAGTCAAACTGTATAAACACAAACTACCTCTCAAGAATATTTTAATGTGCCTAGTCTACACAATTTTTTGACTTACGGGCATCCCGCAATTTTCGCGGCAGGTCTAGTTTGCTGATGACAGCTTTTGACAAGGTCTGTTTTATATACCTTCTGATTTAATCACAACTCCGAGAGGAATAATAGGCAAAGCCAATTCTTGAATGTTTTAAACTTTTAATTCGTTTTCCACAACAGAATGAACGGATTCGTTTTATAACAATATTCAATGCCGTTTATCAAATTATGAAATTTGATTGCAATCATTTGTGATCTTAAAATATTCCGAGCAAAACGCGTGTCACCCGGTGTGAGATTTCAGATAGATAGCTATTGTCAAGAATACCTTGGTCAGAATCATAGTATTTCCACGTAAAGAAATGTGCGTAAAAGTAAAGAAAAAAAACCGCAAAGAAAATATAAAACCGCGCACGTAACTCACTGGTGCATAAGGTCTGTTTGGCACATTGACTAGACTATACAGCAGAAACAAGCGTACATATCTTTTACTTTACTTTACTTTACTTTACTTTACTTTACTTTACTTTACTTTACTTTACTTTACTTTACTTTACTTTACTTTACTTTACTTTACTTTACTTTACTTTACTTTACTTTACTTTACTTTACTTTACTTTACTTTACTTTAGTTTTTATTATACGTATAGATGCGTAAACAGATTGGTTATTCCTTTGTCTTTGTCTACCCGATTCCCCCATTCCCCATTCCCCCATTCCCCCATTCCCCCATTCCCCCATTCCCCGTTCCCCCATTCCCCCATTCCCCGTTCCCCCATTCCCCCATTCCCCGTTCCCCCATTCCCCCATTCCCCGTTCCCCGTTCCCCCATTCCCCCATTCCCCCGTTCCCCGTTCCCCCATTCCCCCATAATCCCCCATTCCCCCATTCCCCGTTCCCCCGTTCCCCGTTCCCCCATTCCCCCATTCCCCGTTCCCCCTTTTAAAGATAGCCTGTCATATCCAACCGATCACAGCGTGAATGATGGCATTTTGAAGAGCGAATTTCCTGTAGTCTATAGCACAGTTCAGGATGCCATTCGTTTGATAGTCAAAACTGGTAGAGGGGCGTTAATGGGCAAAGTGGACATTCAAAAAGCGTATCGCATTGTCCCAATTCACCCAGGCGATAGATATTTGTTAGGCATGAAATGGCGGGATAAATACTTCGTTGACATTGCGTTACCATTTGGTTTGCGTTCCGCCCCAGCGATTTTCAATTCATTGGCTGATCTTTTCGAGTGGATTTACATCATAATTACAATGTTTCGGAGCTTTTGCACTATCTTGATGACCTTTTTACACTTGGGCCAGCGGGTACCATAGTATGCTCGAAGTCACTTAGCGCAATACAACAAGCATCTCTCGACATCGGAATTCCCTTAGCACCAGATAAGTGTGAAGGGCCCACAACCTGTATTACGGTTTTGGGCATTGAACTGAACTCAATTAATATGACCGCGCGTCTACCAAACGACAAACTGGCAGAGTTACAAGCAACAATTCTCGTTTGGGTGCATAAGAAATTCTGCACGCGTAAAGAATTAGAATCCTTGGTTGGTAAACTCAGTCATGCTGGTACTGTAGTGGCGCCCGGCCGCACGTTCCTACAACGCCTCATTAATTTGCTTCGCGGTTCTAAACCGCATCAGAAATTCATCCGTTTAACAAAGCAAGCTCGTCTCGACCTACAATGGTGGCACGACTTCCTGCCAACCTGGAACGGTATCTCCTTTTTCGATATTCCCGAGTGGGCACCGGTGCCGGATTTTGAACTGTCTACCGATGCCTCTGGCAACAAAGGCTTTGGCGGTTTTTATAACAATGAATGGGTTTCGGTTGCATGGTTACCCACACAGTTAAAATTCGGTATGGCGTACAAGGAACTTTATCCTATCGTCATTGCTGGCCATCTTTGGGGTCATGGTGGGCGTCACAAGAGAGTGCTTTTTCATTGCGACAATGAAAGCGTGGTTCAGATGGTACAGTCTGGCGCATCTAAAGATGACGTCATCATGGATTTAGTGCGTGAACTCTTTCTGGTTGCGGCAAAATATGACTTTCGGGTATCTGCTTCGCATGTGCCTGGTAAGAAGAACGTGATTGCTGATGCCTTGTCTCGCTTCAACTTACAGGAAGTCTTCCGTCTGGTGCCCGAAGCACATCCACTGCCAAGAACCATTCCAGCGCAACTGCAAACCCGGCTGACCTTAAAGCTCTGTCGGGTAACGTTTTTGTCTTAGTAGAGCAAAATGCTCACGTGGGGTTTACCATGTACATACTGTTGTCTGGTAACGAACTGTTGTTTCACGTTATTTACCATACTGTCTGGTAACGGTTTTGTCATATTTGAGCAAAAGGCTCACGTTATTTACCATACTGTCTGGTAACGTTTTTGTCATATTTGAGCAAATGCTCACGTTATTTACCATACTGTCTGGTAACGTTTTTGTCATATTTGAGAAAAATGCTCACGCTATTTACCATACTGGCTGGTAACGTTTTTGTCATATTTGAGCAAAAGGCTCACGTTATTTACCATACTGTCTGGTAACGTTTTTGTCATATTTGAGCAAAATGCTCAAGTTATTTACCATGCTGTCTGGTAACGTTTTTGTCATATTTGAGCAAAAGGCTCACATTATTTACCATACTGTCTGGTAACGTTTTTGTCATATTTGAGCAAAAGGCTCATGTTATTTACCATACTGTCTGGTAACGTTTTTGTCATATTTGAGCAAATGCTCACGTTATTTACCATACTGTCTGGTAACGTTTTTGTCATATTTGAGCAAAATGCTCACGTTATTTACCATACTGTCTGGTAACGTTTTTGTCATATTTGAGCAAAATGCTCACGTTATTTACCATACTGTCTGGTAACGTTTTTGTCATACTTGAGCAAAAGGCTCACGCTATTTACCATACTGTCTGGTAACGTTTTTGTCATATTTGAGCAAATGCTCACGTTATTTACCATACTGTCTGGTAACGGTTTTTTTTTCATATTTGAGCAAATGCTCACGTTATTTACCATACTGTCTGGTAACGTTTTTGTCATATTTGAGCAAAATGCTCACGCTATTTACCATACTGGCTGGTAACGTTTTTGTCATATTTGAGCAAAAGGCTCACGTTATTTACCATACGGTCTGGTAACGTTTTTGTCATATTTGAGCAAAATGCTCACGTTATTTACCATACTGTCTGGTAACGTTTTTGTCATATTTGAGCAAAAGGCTCACATTATTTACCATACTGTCTGGTAACGTTTTTGTCATATTTGAGCAAATGCTCACGTTATTTACCATACTGTCTGGTAACGGTTTTTTTTTTCATATTTGAGCAAATGCTCACGTTATTTACCATACTGTCTGGTAACGTTTTTGTCATAGTTGAGCAAATGCTCACGTTATTTACCATACTGTCTGGTAACGTTTTTGTCATAGTTGAGCAAATGCTCACGTTATTTACCATACTGTCTGGTAACGTTTTTGTCATATTTGAGCAAATGCTCACGTTATTTACCATACTGTCTGGTAACGTTTTTGTCATATTTGAGAAAAATGCTCACGTTGTGTTTACCATGTACATACTGTTGTCTGGTAACGAACTGTTGTTCACGTTATTTACCATACTGTCTGGTAACGTTTTTGTCATAGTTGAGCAAAATGCTCAAGTTATTTACCATACTGTCTGGTAACGTTTTTGTCATATTTGAGCAAAATGCTCACGTTGTTTACCATGTACATATTGTTGCCTGGCCACGAACTGTTGTTTCACGTTATTTACCATACCGTCTGGTAACGTTACTGGTCATATCTGAGCAAGTGCTGATGATGTGTTGACCAGGTACATACTGTGGTAGGGTTGAGTCAGACTGTTTCTTGGAGGGGTAATGCTTCTCATCACCCTTGGTGGTCAGCTCAAGATACCACTTGCATGGATCTTATCCTGAGTCCAAGTAACAGTATTCGTCCCAGGCCACCCCTCGGTCAGCGGAGCTAACACCTAACCATCCAAACGGGTAAGTATGGTGGAGTAAGGTGTTAAATGGGGTTATGCAATAACCAAGGTTAACAGCTAAGTAACCAGGCGTCGATACGTCATCACGTCACGTGGCCGAGGGGGGCTAGGTAAGGTGAGCGCGATAGAGCATTTGGTATCAGTTATCGTGTTACGCGAAGCAAGACCGACTGGAGGAAAGCAAAATCTTTTTTTTTTTTTTTGTCCCCTTGATTCGTTGTTTCACTTGGTTCTCCTACTCAATTATGTTCTCTTAAAATTTCCACCAATTGTTAATTGGTGTGAAGGTGTTAGTTCTTCGGGGGGTGGTGGTCAGCTCAAGATACCACTTGCATGGATCTTATCCTGAGTCCAAGTAACAGTATTCGTCCCAGGCCACCCCTCGGTCAGCGGAGCTAACACCTAACCATCCAAACGGGTAAGTATGGTGGAGTAAGGTGTTAACCGTGTAGTTCATCACCAAGTATTTGTTATAACAAGCTTGTTACAAGTCTACAAACAGCTTGCGACGAGCCTGTCACGATATCTGATAGCAACGTGTGCGTAGATTTCTGACTGGCATCAGGTTCCAACTATCTAGACTTGGATCAAGTCTGTCTCTCGATCGAGGAGACGAGGGCTGTGAAGAGGGGTCGTGATCCAAGTCTACCAACTATCGAGCTGTAAGCTTTTTGAGATCTCTGTCTCTAATAGAAAGCGACGATCAACAACAATGGGCTTCCCTTTCGAATGCGTTTTCTGATGTCTTGGTTTGTCTACAACAACATCTTCTGGAATTCTCCACAAGGCCAACAACTACACGGCCAAAACGCGGCAGTTGTGACAAGTCTGCTGCAGGCTTGTTACAAGCTTGTTGGAACCTGATGACTCTTTAGCTCTGTTAAGACAACGAATTGTCCTTTCCCTTCCACACAATACTTGTTAGAGCATTTATTTATCCCTTGTAAACATAAAGTGCATGCTTGGTCTAAGGGAAAATCCATCACATTGTTGAGAAGTGCTTAATAGTGCGCGATCGCGCCTGGCACGACCAAACAGCCAATGAAATGGCTCGGTAGAAGTGTTTTTCAAAGGAACCAATCATCATTAACTGTACAGAAACGCGTTTATCGGGGGGTTGGCAGAACACGGATTATGGCGCTACTACGCAGACGTAATCCCCGAGCCGGGCGACGGGCCGAAGACCCGGAGCCCGGTGAGGGTGCTAATCTCGACACGCGTGGAGTCCACTTACATGCGAAATTACACGCGAGTGGGAAAGAAATTCTGCGAGATGTTTATATGTATGTATGTATATATATATCCATCAAATCGCCAACTTTCGCGGCTCAAGCGAAACGAAATCTTTGTCAGAAAAATTGGTTTACAAATGACCGAAAAACGAAAGCCAAGAAGTGATGTTGCAGTGGGATGAACCAAACAATATTAAACACGACTAGAAACCATTGAAAAAGCATGAAAAATTGCGATAAAGATCGGAAAAGATGCCGCCAAATGTGACTGAAAAAAACAAAAAGATGTTTCTTCGTGTGTCTGTTCAAAACCAGCAAAAAACTTATGCACTGGTATATCTTGGCTCGAGAGAGAACATTGAATTGAAAGGAACATCATCACAAACAGCTTTTCACATTTTGAAGAGAATTGATTGCTTTTTGCTAAGAACCGAACGAGAAAACCACGGAAACCAAACGCCGTAGCCCGTATGGCAGTGTTTGCAGCATCTGAGAAGAGCCAAAAGAAAATTTAACGGTAAGCAGTGATTCGTATTTAACTTACCAGCCGTTTCTTTAGCTGATTAGAGTCGGTATATATCCGAAACCTTTTCAGTATTAATTAAACTCAGTTAAAACAGCAAAAATCTTGTCAAATAATATACATTTTCCCAGGCGTTGTTTTCCATGGTTCGAGTAAAACTTTGCATTAAGTTATAGTTCTTCCCTGGTTAGTTTTTCCTCTCCTATACCTATAGTTTTCAGGCTGTTACCCACGGTTTTTTCTGTTCTGATGTTTTTCTTTGAGGTTCAACATTATATTTGGAACATGAGGAATCATATTATTAAAACAGTTTAATAGGCACCTTGCAATTGATATAAGCGTCTGTAATTATTGTTTGTTTTTGCTATCAGTTTCTGGTGCTATTAAGTTAGGTTGTGACACAATTTTTCCCTCAGCCACTGCTTTATTATTTTGGAATATAACATTGCTTTGGAAATTGGTCAATAATAGAAAAACTGCATTCATAAAAGTGATAAAACAGGATGTAAAGGAGGCCAGGAGGGCAAGGGTGTTTATATTTGTTAAACAAAAACAGATCAGATGCTTATTTTAATCGGGGGGGGGGGGGGGATTATGTATATTTAATGTCTTAAAAGCGGGCGAGGGGGTTGCGTTTATGTATTTCTAGTATAATACTGTTTTAGTCGTCTGCGGCGCAGGCTAAAGTACGGGAAGCAACGGCGTCGAAAAGAACTCGCTATAAATCGCTGCAAACCAACTCGACGACGAATAAAACATGAGACAAGACATCACATTGACAAGGTTAGTTATATCTTATTAGATGTTTTGGTGTGTAGTATCGTTGTATATTTTTACGAGTTGTGCCGTATTTTGACGAGCCCGCAGGGCGAGTCAAAATACAAACAACGAGTAAAAATATACAGCGATACTACACACCAAAACATCTTATAAGAGATTTATTATACAACTGCTCTGATCAACAAATTTTTATGGAAAAAGAAAACTCTAAAAAGGCCAGAAAAGTAGCGTGACTTGAACCAGGACAAAACCAAGACAAAATAATAAGCATACATGAAGTAGTTCCCGAGTGATAAATTTGATTGGCTAATGAATCTGTCAAACCGGGTTTTTCCGGTTTTCTACTATCCAAATAACTAACTATCCAAATATCGCTGTATATTTGTACTCATTTTTAGCGTTATTTGGACAGTTTTTAATGCAGTTGTATAATAATAGATTTTATTCACATAATGTTGATATTTAAGACAAATTCGTTCGTTTGTCAAGTCACATATATTTTCAAATTACCGTTAAAACACCCGCACTGCGGGCTACCACACACCTTGAACTTGGGCCGCCTGTGGTTGAGTGGCTATTAAATATGAGTTCCTGTAGTTCCCAGCACTGTGAGAAATATTTACATCCACCCGCAATTTGTGTATTTGAATGTTTATAATAACCCAAGGTGTGTCGAAATCTTTATGGTCCAACAACCATAAAATTACGCAGGTAATAAGCACCGATTACTGTAATGTCTGTTATAATGCGAAAGATATGTTGAACTGTTTATGTCAGGCGTACCTGGCTTACAGTTGCAGAGAGTAGACAGCCTTTTATTAATCCCTGCAAGTTCGAATGCTATACTCAGAAGTAATAAGCACCGATTACTGGACGGTCGAGACCGAAAAGGTATATAAAGTTTATGTAAAGCTTCGGTGAAACCCAAGGTGTGTCGAAATCTTTATAAAGGCCGTTGGGTCACTTGTGCACCCCTTACTTCCTGTATTAAATATGAGTTCCTGTAGTTCCTATATGGCAAGCCAAACTTGACAAAAGTGTATCGAGAATTCCATGCGTATGTCGAGAATTTGAATCGTGTATCGAGAATTTTATGCGTATGTCGAGAATTTCATGCGTACGCCGAGAAAAATATAATGTGATAGTCGAGAATTACAAGTGTGGTTCGAGATATATTTTAAATATTGTCGAGAATTTAAAATTCCAGGCGTATGTCGAGATTTCTGACTGTAACACTGGTCAGCGGCTTAGGATCAATACTTTATGTGAGCTTTCATTTTATGTCTTTAGTTATTATTCGAAATGGCGGAAAGTAATGATCCGGACTATGTGAGGAATACGGGCATTGTTCGGCAACTTCTGGCAAACTTAAATGAGCTCTCATCGAGAATATCATCACCGCAAACAAGTAGCGAAACAGAGGCCGAAGTAAGATGTGTTTTTACTGGCCATTTGAGTGGCAACGCGGTGAATGTGCCAATTCCATCTCCAAGTACATCGATGCAAGCGTCGACCACAGTCACACCGAGTTCGAACGTTGCTCAGGTTCGTGTACCGAACAGAAGTTTCGTAATGAGGCGAAACTTCTCAGGACAGCGGCCTTCCAGTTCTAGTCGAAGACAGACGAGGCAATCAAGGCAAAGAAGGCCTAGTGCGATAGAAAATAGACCATTCTTACGCGACTTGGTTTTGCTTGGGGGACCAGATTCGGTTCATGTCCCACGTCAAGGGGCACGGCTTGCGTTGATGAAACGGGGTCACATGATCTCTGGATGCAGATTCACCAGGGGGATGAATGAAGCCCAAGTGGAAATTGCCATTATGGAAGCGTTAGGTGGCAAAATCCCTGATGGTGTGGATATAGAAATATTAATGTCAATGCACACATCCTTAGTTACACCATCTTTGGCACCTGGGCAGGAGGGAATTGATGGTGCCATTCTGCAACGACTTTTTCAAAGTAAACCCATTTACATTCGCCCAAGTAGGCAGATAATCATTGAACATCAGGTATGATTTTTTTCTTCTTTCATTTGTTGCAGGATCTGAAACAATTGTGTACCCATACAGTGTAGTTTGCCCATTTGCAGGATAGAAAGTAGGCATATTAAACTGTAGAGAAACAGAATGAAACACGTAGAATTTGTGTTTCACCAGAAACGTAGCCTACAGTACAGTAAAAAATCGATTCACTCGGTTTTTCCCCGGGTTATTTATAAAAAATGCCTGTAGCTAAACCTCCATGTTGTGGTATAACAAAATATAAAGACCTGGGCTATCCCTAACTCATGTTACATGTTGTCTCATGTTACTAACTTACTATCTTTTGGACAGTCAAAATATTCTATATTTTCATATATTTTATTATGGTGTTTTTGTAGGAAACTGTACATCAAAGTACAAGTCAAGATGGTAAGTTTTGTAGTGGTAAAAATGTTTGGTTGTATTTTTCTTCATTTTAAAATTTCAATGTATATGTAGGCCTGTGTGGTATCGTTTGATATAGTGCATGCATGCTTTTTGAATAAAAATGTAGCACATGTTTTTACACACCTCTTCTGTGAGTATCTAAATGTTTTGCTCCATAATATTACCAACAGTCCTCTTTCATTTTTTATTAGATTTCCCTGATTTAGAAGATGATGACAATTTGCTCGCAGAAGTATTGTCACTGGAATCAGAGCAATCATTGCCTCCAGAACTCGAGCAATCATCATTGCCACCAGAACCAGAGCAATCATCATTGCCTCCAGAACCAGAGCAATCATCATTGCCTCCAGAACCAGAACAATCATCATTGCCTCCAGAATCAGAGCAATCAACAGTTAATGCTGAATTCTTTGATGTCCCATCAGATGCCTTACCAGGTTGTATATGGTAAAGAACTGTATCATACATGTACCACTGTAAATAACACTGTGAAATAACTAAACCATTTTAATATGACAGGGTTATTCCAGAAAAGATCCACACCCCTCCCACAGAGGAACGTTTTGCCGTCCGGAGGGGGGATGGGGTACATTAACATATTAACTATAATTGTTCTATGTCTGGGGAGAGGGGGGGGGGGGCTATTTGGTATTTCCTCCGTGGGGGGAGTGTGGATATTTTTTTGGAATGACCCAATGATAAAAAGGTATTTTTATTTCTTTTCTGTACCCTAAAACAAAGATAACAATATTTTATACACATGCACATTGCACAAGTATGAATTATTACTAATGTATTATTAATATAATCTATTTTTAATAGTTGTGACAGAGACGCATCACAATGAAAGCATCGATTTACATGCCGAAACTGTACCCGAATTCAAAGAAGTTGTAGTACACCGATCAATGATTCGCCATGATATTATTAATATCTTCAAGGATCCGAACATACTCGATTGCATACTGAACATTACAGTTATAAATGCAAATGGCTATCCAGAAAAGGGGGAGGGAGAAGGTGTATTGCGTGATATACTGACACATTTCTGGCATGAATGTTTTACAACTCTCTGCATAGGTGGAACTGAGAAGACACCATTCATCCGACATGACCTTCAGAAACCAGAATGGGAAGCGATTGCCAGAGTTCTCGTGTTTGGTTACAAAAAAGCCACCTACTTCCCAGTGCAGCTGTCACAGTCGTTCATCCTCTGCTGCTTATTTGGCGAGGATAGTATCGACAAAGAATCTCTACTCAAATCATACCGTTGTTACGTAGCTGCAGATGATAGAAAGGTCCTTGACATGGTGCAAAGCAAAGAATTTGATCTTAATGATGAAGATCTTTTGGATTTCCTATCGGCGAGCAAGTGCTTCAAAGTGCCTACGACGGAAAACATCATTTCCATAATTTTTGAACTTGCGCACCAGGAGTTGATACAAAAGCCCAGGTACATCACAAATTGCTGGTCCCCTATTTTGAAACTTCTTCAAAGAGGCCCAGATTCTACATTCCAAACACCAGCAGGAGTTGCAGAGCTCTATGAGAAAAAACGCCCAACAGCTAAAAAGGTGAACAAGCTTTTCCATGCTAACATATCCAGTGATGCTGAAAGGCAGAGCATGGATCATCTGAAGAGGTACGTCAAATCGTTGGAAGGGAAAGCCCTAGACAGGTTTCTACACTTCATCACTGGAAGTGACGTTTTGACATGCGATTGCATTGAAGTAATATTTACTACGTTGGATGGTTTTCAGCGACGCCCAATTGTGCACACCTGTGCCCCCTCGTTGGAACTTCCAACCACTTACGAATGCTTTACAGACCTCGCTGAAGAATTTACAAGCGTGATGAGAGAGAATACATCATGGTCATTTGACATTGTGTAATGCCCAGATCAAATAAGAATGCAAGTTATCACAAGGTTGCAGTCCGCAATTGTTTTAACGGTTGTTTGAACACTTATAGTGGAATGTCAAGCTGAATGAATGACTGCTAATTTGCATTGACTTGTATTCTCGTTTTATGAAAATCCTTAACTGTGTCTTAACTGAAGAGACTGGTAGCGACAGTTTTGAAACATTTTACAGTATATATAGACATGGTTCCAATATGTACGTTTTAGTATGTTAAGTTTGTACAATTACTTCATATTTTACATGGTTCTTGTTCGTTTTGTTCATTTTGATCGTTTTGTTAGTGAACTGGACAATCATAGTATGGGATAGTATCAACTAAACCATGGTGTACTCTAAGGTACTTTGTTGAAATTGAATTCACCTATCGTGAAACTAGTTACCTGTAGTTTTGTGTGATTTGTTCATTTTATGATATAAAAACTTAAAAAATGTAAAAATGGCGATGTCTTCAAATTACTTACAGCTAGCAACAGGAATTGCAGCGAATATGACCACTCATTGGTCAATAAATATATAGATCTTATGATTATTAATATGTAATTATAAATTAATGTTGAAAACTAAATGTTGAGCAAGACTTCTCAGGCTTTAATTCCTTTAAAGTATTTTTCATAACCCTGTGTATATTTGCCGGCAGCCAGTCACGTTGCAAAAAGTACTAAATACT
Organism: Corallium rubrum; assembly: GCA_964035015.1. NCBI lineage: Eukaryota > Metazoa > Cnidaria > Anthozoa > Scleralcyonacea > Coralliidae > Corallium > Corallium rubrum. The sequence goes on from OZ035998.1 coordinate 6,626,074, forward strand.
GATTGACCAGCAGTTGAACCCTAACCCGAACAAAAGTACTAACCCTAACCCGAACAAAAGTACTAACCCTCTCAAAATAAAGTCTGACCGTAACACTAACCTAACCTATAATGATAAGAAAAAAGAAAAGTCCAAGATTTTAACAAAATTCGGGAAGGAAGTCAAACTACACTACAAATTATTCTAAAGTTTCCATTGAAAACCATTATTTATATTGCATGATCAATAGAAGAATGCTGGTCAAATAGTCACTGTGTATTTTTAAAAGAACACAGAAGTGTCACAGAGGCATTGATTGCATTGAATGTCTATAAAAGATGGAATTCGAATTGCAGCATTTCCAAGTAAGTCATAAACATAAATTTTATAATTTATGTTTATATTTATTGACCATTGAGTGGTCGCTGCAATTCCTGTCACTAGCTGCAAGTTTCAAATTGGCAGTTCTGACTGTCTTTGTTCTTCATGTTTGGTCAGACGCTCGGACATTTGAGCATGCATTGCCGCACATATTCTTCAAACTTTTCATTTCTAGGAGTATCTAATGTCTTAAAGTGAGGTGTGCAAATTAAATATGTTAGTTAAACTTCTTCAAAGTCATCCATTACTGAAAAAAGGTTTCGCACAATGTCAACTGCTTTCAAGTAATGTTCGATGCCATTATTGCCATCATCTTCAAGGGGCCGAACATTTTGTTGAAGGTACTGATATTGGTCTTCACTAAGCTCCACATCCGAGGCGGGCACAACAACATTATTTGTGGTAATCTCAGGCAATGGCCCACCATAATCGATACCATAGACATCATGATTGACCTCCGTGGGGTCATTAGGAATGGCATCAATGTTGGTTTGAAACAGAGCCAAAGGTGTTTGGTGATTCGCCGTTCTAATACCATGGTGATTCCACTGCAATTTAAATTCATCTAATGATGCATTTATGCGTGGTAGGTAAACATAATGTAATGCAAATAGGTGAACTTCATTAAGAGAGTTGAGTAATTCATTCTTCTCCAAAAATTGAAATACATCTTTGTAAAGTGCTGACATCACTCTATTGACTTCTGCCCACAATCGTTCTATTCGTTGATTGTGGACACTCCTTCCTGCTATGAAGCTTCCTCTGCCAGTGCCTCGATTCTCCACCATAAACCTTGCTACATCCACATTTTCAACGCCATGATCACCTCTTACACGAGATGGTAAACTGCAGTCTTGAATTCCACTTTGAAATAAGTCAAGCACAGTGTCAGCCCTGTTATTTGTGCAACAATGCAAATAAACAATCATTCGGCTGAAACCATCTATACAACCATGGATAATGAATCTCTGCGAAATCAACTTGTGATTTGAATCAATATGCCATAGGTAATTGGGACCATGGACATTATACACGCGGCGACAGATTGCATACCGTTTCCGTATGCTTCTGCCAATTTGATCAACTCGCTGAAGACTTTTTCGAACTCGAGCCCATTGAACATGAATATTTCTGCCTTTCAAACTACCCCGGATGTACGATTCACCACTGTATGGTGTTAGTTTAAGAACTTCCTGTACTTGTTGATCCAGATCGGCATCACTTATTTCTGAGAAACTTTCCTCAATCCCAAACTCCACTCTTCTCCTGTGCAGAGTTCTATCAGATACACCAAGAAAGTTTGCAATGCCTTTCCAATTCATTCCTGTGTCTCGCAGTTGCTCAATTTGATCCTTAGTAATGTTGAAAGCGGGTCTTCCTCCGGTGCTTGTTAACGTCGAACATGCATTTATGGTTATGTTTCGCTCAGGACATGTTTCAGCAACTTGCGACAGTTTTTCCAGTTCCTTCTCCATCGCAATAACCATGTCTTCTAGCAACATGGGCAGATTATTATCATTGGATGCGCTAGCCATGTATAAATTTTCTGAGAGAGCCCCAGACATAGCTACAACAATTGAAATGTAGTTTTCCAGCTTGGTTTTGCAATATTCAACACCTATCGTGTCCTTGTTCTGAAACGCTCTCAGGCTGCGTCCAAACAATGTGTTCAAACCAAGAAAGAAATCTTTGAGCTCTTCAACGTCTTCCGCCATCATGCTATTAAAAATATAAATCTGCAAATGACATGAAGTATGGTTTGACACCGTTGGTCAGCCGCTGACCAGTGTTACAGTCAGAAATCTCGACATACGCCTGGAATTTTAAATTCTCGACAATATTTAAAATATATCTCGAACCACACTTGTAATTCTCGACTATCACATTATATTTTTCTCGGCGTACGCATGAAATTCTCGACATACGCATAAAATTCTCGATACACTATTCAAATTCTCAACATACGCATGGAATTCTCGATACACTTTTGTAGCCAGAGGTTCCTAGCACTGTGAGAATTATTTACATCCGCCCAAGGTGTGCCGAAATCTTTATAAAAAGGCTTCATGTAACAGAATGAAGAGAAATTAGGACTGAGAGATGTCCGTGCCATGTCCATGGTGATTGTCGGTGAGAGAATATTTTATGAATTTTCGCACATTTGGAAGTGGGAAAGTCAACTCAATTTCTCAAACATATTTGGTTTGAAACCAAATATGTTTGAGAAATTGAGTTGATTCCGAGGTTGATAATAGAGCTTCAGTGGAACACACAGCTCATCTTCAGAGAATATTTTCTATAATCTCTCTTTCTGAGCTTTTAATCTCAAATAATTTGCCTTGAAGTGTCCTGTGATATGAAGCAATTTGGGAGTAATTATAGAATACCTGTTCGTTTTTGAATGTGTCCATTTTTGACATTTCTTAGTTTATAATAATAGAGACACAGATACAAGACAGAACTCCCCAAAAATTAATTTAAATATAACTCAAGGTGGACATTTAATATATTATGTGTTTACCACAATGGCAAACATATGGTCATGTCCAGGGGTGTAGTGTGTGTGAATACAGTCAAAATGGAAATACCTTCCCACTTCTTCTGTAGTTCATTGCATATTACTGTATTTCTGCAGCCACTACCGAAGCCTGAGAAAATTTTTTGTTGAAAACTGTACATAAGTAGACAGTATAATTTAGCTTTAAATGGCATTTAATCATTTATAATACAATGGATGTTTATTATCCCAAATCGATACCAACAGATGAATATACATCAAGAATTGGTGACTTTTATCACTAGACTTTCCTCATGCTTCAGTAAGTGAATATACAGAAATACAGTAATACACAACCAACTACAGAAGCGGAAGTGGGACTCAAGGTATTTCCATTTTGGCTGTAACTGTTGGTAAAACAAGAAGTCTGTGGAGAAAACACCAGTGATAGATCCAGCTTGATCTGGTAGGGGGGGGGGGGGGGGGTGTGTGTGCTGAGTGAGTGAAGTGAGACCAGGCCTGCGGCATGGGGCAAGACCGAGGCAGGGTGGAACACCACTGAGGGAGCTATGACAGGGGTCTGGGGACACAGCACCCAGCAGGGTCCAGGGGCTGAGCTGGTGGTGGGGCTGGGGGGTAGAGGGGCGATGCCCACCAGATAATTTTTTTTATACCTATTAATACCTATGAATCATATGATACTATAATGATAGCTAATATATGAATCATATATCTATGAATCATATGATAGCAGATAGTTACATATATGTATAATACCTAGGTCCTATGAAGTTTACATGGACATTGAATGAATGCATCCTTTACTGTACTGTACTTGGATTTGACAAGGCAATTGGCACCCCCCCTGCACCTCCCTTGGCCAAGGCCAGGGGGGTGTGCACCCCCCTGTAAATTGATCACTGGAAAACACTGGGTGTTGAAATTAATCATAATGGTATAAAATCTAAGTATTGGGATATTGAGGGGATATTTGGAGAAATGATGGATATATATTGGGAGATAATAGGGGACATTAGGAGATACTCTGATAAAATTGAGATGATGCACTCCCTGCGGTTGAACCTCACTTTCATGCAATTCAGGCTATATTTGGCTACAAATCTCATAGGCTCTGTTTGGGATAAACAAATAAAGTTGTCCCTCAGTATCATATTGAAGATAAGAAGGTTTAATCAAATGAAGCCAAGTAGCTACTTTAGCAGTGTAAGAAATCATGAAAAATTTTCTCGTGTTTCTCTGAGGATGGTTCTGTAATAGGTAACTACAGAACTGTGTTATAAAAATTTTTATTTAAAAAACCCTATATACCCTATATTTGTCAAGCTAATCCTCCTGATGATGACGACAAAATCTTGACAAATATAGTTTTTTTTAAATAAATTTTTTTATAACACAGTAGCTACTTGGCTTCATTTGATTAAACCTTCTTATCTGTTTGAGAGTTATCCAATCAGAGATGGTGAACGCATTCTGTTTAGCTAGAATTCTATTGGAGTGGTTTGATCAATTATTGTACCACTTCCTAACATAAACCAAAGGTTTTTGATCCTCTCTTGTGGCTAATTAGTTTTAATTACAGAGAAAACCTCTGGGACCAAGGTACATACTGTTCATGTCTGCAATAAAAATGAATTCCATACCAAATCTGTGACATTTCTATACATGTACTGTACATGTCATTTATATCAATATAAAAACCACCACAATATTTATTGAAAACCCTAATGCACCACTTGAACATGCAACATGTATACTGTACACCTACAACTTGTCATAACATGTTATTTGTCTAGTTTGTTATGTGCAGCCAGATGATATAAGATATTGATTAACCACACATTACATGATTACAATGTGCTTCATCTCACCAGAGAAGTAGGAGTGCTGCAAAAACACAAGACACTGTCGCTTTCATGATGCTCAAAATCCAAAGATTGAAATCTTCAACTCAGAGAAGGCCACTTAATTGGTAGAGTGAGAAGCTAGTACGCAAAAGCTATTAATATAATACTTATATATTGGAAAAGAATATCACCAGCCGAGATCTTTTAGACGAAAATTATGGTTATTCGCATTACGTCTTCACCCGGTCTGTTTCAGCAATATTTACCAGCTCTTTTAACAAAATAGTCAGACAAATTATGTAAAAAAATAATAATTTGTTATATCATACCATTTTAAATATATGTCATATGCAAATGCTCCCGCTTGGGAGCACACATATATGACTATAGACTTGCAATCTTAGCTCTCCATCTGATCGAGCCCCGTAACCTTTTGAAACAATTATATATATCATGTTTCAAATGAGTTCTGGGAAATCGTTTTCTCGGAAATATAACGGTCGTCGCAGAATGCATTTCTCCGCTTGTATATTTCCGCACTTCCTTCTGCAGTTTGTGCGTGCGCAGTATCTGCTTCAGTGAAAGACTGCTGGCTAAACGTTCAGTGTATTGTTGGTTGCCACTTCAACTTAGTTAATTTGGCGATGGATTTTTCAACACTCTCTATCACACCTCTGACGACACCACTGAACAAGCGCAACATTGTGGTAATAGAAAATGTCGGGCTTAACGACTCGACAGGATTTTGGTGGCTAAAATTTTCTTTTGATCACGAGCTAGAGAAGGGCATTGTAGTGCGTATAACTAATTTTAAGCACGACTCCACAAGTGGTACTTGGACTCTAGAAATCGAGAAATGTCTCTATCTTGGAATCAAGAACAAGGAAGAGCTCGTTTCTTTTGATATGGTAGATGAGCTGGTTAATGCCAAAGAACTTGCTCGCTTACAGCAGAGTGTGTCGAATGAGAATCTTCGTGAGTATTTGCACATCAATGTTGTACCACTTATAACACAGAAAATTAAGTATACCAGGTTTGTACCACAGTTCCGCTTTTTTCTCAGCTACAAGTCCAAAGACAAACCTATCATGCGTACTTTTAAAAATGGACTCAAGTTCCTTGGATATTCAACGTGGATCGATGAATCCGATATGCCCATTGGTGCATATCTTCAACCGGCTTTGAAGACGTCAATCGAAAAGTGTGACTGTTTCGTTGCCTTGCTGAACGAAGAATACATCAGTCAAAGCGAGTACTGTAAAGCCGAGCTTTTATACGCCAAACAACTTGGTAAAATAATTCTACCATTTGGAATATTCAGTGAAATTAAAACGTATCTGAACGGCGAACTGAAGTTCTTGAATGATCTTCTTATCAGCAATCCCAATGAAATGTCGTTCTTTGAAATATTGAGACGCATCGATCAAACCTTATTCGAGTTTGAAAAGATGGCTTTTCCATCATAAGCTAAATGTCATTTTATAGTACAGTATATTAAAATGAATAATTTCTTTAGCAACAAGTGACTGATCGACTGTGACTGAACATGTTACAACATATATTATCGAAAACTTAATAACGAAATGTTATTTCTAAGATTATAAACATCATGTTCTTTTTTAGTTTTGTTTATGACTGTTTAAACTGACTGTTTTAAGTAGTATTTATGTTTTGTACCTAGTATATATTTAACATGTACTGGAATCAGATATCATTTCATTTATCATGTACAGCACTTAACTTACACATGTTTTAGGCATGCATAATAAAATATCTTCCTGTGGTGTTTTTATTGTTCTGCAACTAGCCTGCAGTGTATATGCAACACAAAACAATATTATTGTAATTATAATAATCAAAAAAGTTTTTTACAAAAATATATATCACCCACTTTTAGAACAGTGCAAATCTAGGTGGGGTACTGTGTCCATTTATATTTAACAAATAAAACATAAAGCTCCGTGCATATGTATACTCTTATAAAGGCACGTTTGACGTCATTTGAACACGAAAGAAGTTGAGTACACTTCTTTCGTGTTCAAATCACGTCAAATGTACCTTTATAAGAGTACATATGCACAGGAGCGATATGTTTTATTTGTTTTATAAAATAAGAACAGGAAAAATCAAACTAAAAGTGAGGTAGTTTAGGAATTTGGCGGGCTTTTCCAGCCAGCTGACGCCATTCTACGGCATTTTACGTCATTCATGATCTGTGTTCTCTTATAAATGCACGGAGCCCAGCCAATCAGAGCGTGCGTAGAGGACACCTTATTTTATAAAATTCTATAGTATACAGTAGTTTTAACTACTTATCGACCGAGCGTGACGTCTGTACTAGTGAAATATCGGACCGATGTTTTTTTAGTACGGACCGAGACGAGCGCAGCAAGTTGAGGTCTGTGCAAAAAACAGAGGTCCGATATTTCACTAGTACAGACCGAAGCGAGGTCAATAAGTAGTTTATTATATGGCCATAAATGTGAACGTTCTGTGAAAACTCGATCTATCTTTCTTGCGAACTAAACGAAAATGGCAGACATTTTCCCATTTTTAAAGTACTTTCCGTTGAGTTAGAATCCTGAACTTTCTACCCCAAATAGTATTTTTCAATTGCTTTTGTTTGACATATTGCTCAAGATCGTACGTTAAGTAGTTGAATAAAAAATCATCTGAAATTCTAATACTTGTGAGAAGTAAATGTTATATTATTACGAACAATGTTACGAACGTTTTGAACATTTTAAAAACGTTCACAAAACGTGGTAACTCGAACTATACCTCAAATGAAAGCTTATAAAATTTCTAACAACATACCTGCGCGATATATTTCAACAATGAGTAGTTCTAAAATTATAATCCATCTTGTTGCCGATATACTGACATGACTGCCATTTTGTTTATAAAATTAACTTACGGTCCCGAACGGCAGCTTCCGCTCTGAGCCGGCGGATACGGGAAATATCCGACCGCTTATGAACCAATCAAATTACAGGATTTCCGTATTCGGACCTCTCAGCGCTGCTGCCATATAATAATGTATAGTATAGTATAGTATAGTAATAATGTATAGTATAGTATAGTATAGTATAGTACAGTACAGTACAGTATAGTATAGTATAGTATAGTATAGTATAGTATAGTATAGTATAGTATAGTATAGTATAGTATAGTATAGTATATAGTATATAGTATATAGTATATAGTATATAGTATATAGTATATAGTATATAGTATATAGTATACAGTATACAGTATATAGTATATAGTATACCACAAGGGACGAAATTGGGTCCGTGGCTATTCATCATAATGATCAATGATCTTAACATCTCTGGTGTAGATATGTGGAAGTACGTTGACGACTCAACGTTTGCCGAAATTATTCAAAAAGACGAAATTAGTCATATCCAGGCAACTGTCGACGATCTTGCCAACAAATCCAGAGTTGACAAGTTTCAGCTTAACGATTCTAAATGTAAAGAATTGCGTATCAGTTTTTCAAAATCCAATAAGGAATTTGATCCTATTATGGTAAACAACACTTCCCTAGAAACAGTCGAACACGTGAAGATTCTGGGTTTGAATGTGTCAAACAATTTGAAATGGAACGTCCATATCAACGAAATAGTGAAGAAAGCATCAAAGAGACTTTATTTTTTAACCCAGTTAAAACGCTCAAATGTAGGTTGCAAGGAATTGGTTCAGTTCTTTAAATCCTGCATTAGATCCTTGATAGAGTATGCTTGTCCAGTATACCATGATAGTCTTCCTGAGTATCTCTCAAAGGACCTTGAAAGAATCCAAAAGCGGGCTATGCGCATTATTTATCCATCTATACCGTATGACGAAGCCCTGACAACTGCGGAACTAGTCCCTCTCTTTCAACGTCGTCAAGAAATCACCGATAAACTTTTCCAGCAAATCCTGAACGATGATACTCACAAATTACATAAGTTATTACCTACTGTAAATAATACTTCCCCAAATTTAAGGAAAAAGAGTACATTCATACTGCCTAGGGTCAAAACGGACCGTTTTAAAAAAAAGTTTTATTATTTTTAATTCGTTGAAAACATAACCTGATTAATGCTTTCTAATATTGTACATATACATTTTGTGATTTTAAATTTTCTACTTATTTTATCCTTGTAAACTTAACTTAATTCAGCGTTTTTGGCTGCAATGTTATTGTTAATAAACTATCTATCTTATCTTATCTATCTATATAGTATGTAGTATATAGTATATAGTATATAGTATATAGTATATAGTATATAGTATATAGTATATAGTATATAGTATATAGTATATAGTATATAGTATAGTATATAGTATATAGTATGTATATATATATTTAGTATAATTTCATAGTGGAAAAGAGGCTTTCCAGTTTTCTGATTGGTCCGCTCAGCGGTGAATCTGAGGTGATAGTCACCGCCTAGCGCGGTGACTATTGCATCACAAGAAATTGTTCTTCAAAAGTAGTTTTGGAAAAGAGACTGGTACTTATTCAACACTGCACTGACTTTACTCGTTTCAGTCTCCCCCTCGGAGTTGTCATTTTGAAGTATGATATTTAGAATTTGTCGATTCATTGAACTGTTGATTTTTTTTTCAAAATGGTGTCTGTAGTTTTTGAAACAAACAAAAGAGCATAATACTGAAAATATTTATCACTGAGATGTTGTACATATCAAATATCATAAAGACAAAACTTTGTAAAGGTAAGCAAGTATATTTTCTATAATTCTTCGTATTTGCTAGCACGTTTTGGTTAGGTTTTGGTCGTAGCAAATGTTTTCGAAAACTTCGTCATGAGTGAAGAACATAATGAACATAAATTAAGTGCAAAAAGTCTGTATCACAGAAGCCAAAACACCAGAATAAAAGTCTTTTTAGTATATATTTGAATGTATGTACATGTTCAGTTCCAAAGTAGGATGTTGTTTACTCTTTTTTTTAAAAATTATTTACTGACAAAGACTGTGGCTTGCTAACATCGTCTGTGAATAAACAGAATCACCACTGCTAAAATGAAAGCAGTTGCCTAAAAGTTTTTGTTTCAATGTGATTGGTTTTTATCAACCTCTGAAATTATACTAAAACAATTAGTCACCTCAGTCTCGGTGACTATCGGTGTATTTACCTCGCCGCTTCGCGGCTCGGCAAATATTCACCGATAGTCACCTCGACTTCGGTGACTAATTGTTAAATAGTATATATATATAGTATATATATATATATAGTATATATATATATATATATATATATATATATATATATATATATATATATATATATATATATATATATATATATATATATATATATATATAGTTCAATCTACAGACATGTGTTTCGCAGCTCATCAGTATAGCTTGGAACAATCTAGATGTGAAAACACCAATTATATACCAAAGCAATTGCTGGTGACAACCGCTCGTAGTATAAGTAGTGTGCACATCTAGAGAGTATATGAGGTGGTATAGGGTTGGAGTGCTCAAACTGCACGACAATGGTAGTGATTTTAGTTCATGTATAAATTTTATCAATTGAATGTATTTAACTGCATTCAGAATATGCACAATCAGTCATGATAGACATGTTCAAGTTAACGTTCAGCAATTGATGTTAGGCTGAATTTCGTTGAACTGTGTTTTAATGTACCTAGCTAACCCGCGATTGAGTTTTCTTTTCCAAATGTCTAAAGCCAATTTACGCCTTGAAGTTACATTTATTATTACATTTACATTTTACATTTATTTACAAATTGATGAACAAAGAAAACTATCAAAATTCTCCTTTTCTCAGACAACCTGGCATATAGAAAGTTGAGAAGAGAATATCCAGTATCTTTCTAAAATGATATAAAGTTGTACATATATATGTAGTGCATGTGGTTTGCCAGCTTGGTGTAATTTGGAAGACGGTCATCAAATCCAAAAAATACACAAAAAAATACTCTGCAGGACACGGTTTCAAGCTGCAACCTTCTAATCTGGTGAGAACGATGTCTGAGTTATTACGGTTTTCGGTGTTTCAAAGCTGTGTTGATGTTTGGCATTCCAATGGCATTGGACATTCTTCTCCAATGATTGGTGTAGGGGTGCTGAAACCTCTTCCATGTTGGGTATAAACCTGGTAAGGTAGGCAATGTCTCCCATAAATCTTTGTAATTCCTGTTTCGTAGAGGGACATGGCATGTTTTCAACTGCTTCTACTTTCGTTGGGTCAGATTTTCACGCCCTGTAACGTGTAAGTTCGTGGTCATGCAGTGTAGGCAATTTCTGTGAGACCAATCTTCACTTTTCTCTTTTGAGCTTGAGACCAACGGTTTTGACTCTGTCAAGGCGCTTGGTGAACCTGTTGTTGTGTTGCTCTTCATTTTCACCCCCCACACTAGAATATCGTCCATGATTACCTTCACTCCTTCTAATCCTTCCAGAAGTTGTTTCATGGTTCTTTGGAGTACTTCTGGGGCTTATGTTATTCCAAAGGGTAGGCACTGAAATCGGAATCTGCCATGATGTGTGTTGAAACTGCGAAGCATACTGCTAATTTCTTCGTGCAATGGAATCTGCCAGAACCCACTTTTCGTTTTCGCATCGAGGACGGAGTGAAATCTTGGCACTGGTCATTCTGGCTGTTACTTTTTCTATTGTAGGCAAAGGAAAATGTTCCTGCTTTATGGCTGTATTCAGATTGCGAGGATCTAGACAGATTCTAGTTTTTTTTGGCTTGATAACTGTAATCATTGACTTTTTCAATTATGTGGGAGGGTGAACTGGGTCTGATATTTGGATCAAGTTCTATATGGAGCTTCATTGGCAGACAGCCCAAGTCATCAAACGCCTCTGGATAATCCTTCAGAATATCCTGTGTTTCCAAGGTGTGCATTCGTTTAACTAGACCGAGCTTTTGGCAGGTAGTAACTTCAAGAATTGGTGTTGTATGTTCTATGTCAACCACTTGAAATTCTACTGGATAGTATTTGCTTTTATGCTGGACAAGTACTGTGGTCTTGCCTGCTGGATTTGTGGGATGATCAGAGAGTGATAGTAACTTGACTTTGCATCTAGTGAGATTTCCATGCTTTGAAATAAACTTGTTATACATATTACATAACCAAGGGGCGCCGCGGCTCCCCCCCTTTTGATATAAAACGACAGACATGTAACTACAAAACTGATGCAATATCAATTGTGTCAGGAAATAAACTGTAAACAGTGCATTCAATTTACTGTGTGTATGCATTTTGAGTATCTATGTGACGTTTGCGTGTTTTGAGTATTTTATATGACGTTTTTTAACCTTTAGAGTCTGTAAAATCTTCCTCCAAATGCCAGGAAATGGCATTTCAGCGACTCTCGATTTCGAAATTTCCCGGGGGAGCATGCCCCCGGACCCCCCTAAAAATCTATTTTGATTTCGGCTCCCCCCTTTCAAAATCCTGGCTACGTCCCTGTACATAACCAATATGGAAGGAAATTACACTGAGCTCCTGTGTCAATTTTGCATTTGGTGTTCTGATTGTTGATTTGTATGGTTTCAAACCATTCTTCATTGTTTTTGTCTGTATTGATGGTGCCGATAAAAAAATTATGAGATTCAGAAGTGACAGTTTCAGTACTTACATGGCCCACTTTCTGGCGTATTATCCTGTGTAATAGAATCTTGGCAAAATCATTGCAATATTATGACAAGATTTTGGCAAGATCACAGTATATGTTATAAACTCCTGGCAAAACTTTGACAAGATCGTATAAAGATTTTCGCAAGAAATATACATAAAATCTTTGCAAGATCTTGCAAAGATGTTGAACCTGGGATGGATGTGATGACTTTTTCCCAATCTGAAACTGATCCTAAGTATATGCCATCAAAAAGGGCTGAGTATACACTGTGAGAGGTTAGGAGGTGAGGTAACACTGAATGTGTCAGGAGGTAAGAGAAAATTAAAATAAGTAGAGCGGTGCTGATCCAATATTGCCGTTGAGATGAGGTTTAAGTTTGTTAATTAAGAGACTTTCGCGTAAAAGAACCTCAGATTCAAAAGAGCAGGAAGAAATAATACTAAAATCATCAAAAGAAATAGGATGCCCCGTCTCATGATGATGGGCAAGAATATTACCACGGGGTGGACTACCGAGTTTTTTGCCAGTAAGGGCCGAAATTCCCATGTGTTCAGAAACGCGTGTGTGCAGATGTTGAGTGGTTTCACCCACATACAAAGCTCCGCAGCTTTGACACTTAAATTTATACACGACATGCGATCTCAAAGAAAGAGGAATCCGGTCTTTGAACGAAAAGAAATGAAAAAGGCGAAGAGAAGGCCGAGCTATAAACCTAATGCTAATTTGAGGATAAGCAGAATTGAGTAGTTTTTTTAATTGCGTTCGAATTTGGAGAAAATGCTGACCAGTGAAAGGTAACGAAAAATAAATAACGTGTTTAGGAACGGAACATGGTTTTGCAGACTGCGAGAATACTTTATCAAGAAAAGAGGAAATGTAACTGTTAAGGAGTTTTTCTGGATAGCCGTTTTGAATAAAAATAGTTTTAAGTTTTTCTAGTTCGGAATTAAAAATAACATATGTCGAACAGATGTTAAAACAGCGATTGAGAAGCGAAAAGATTAAACCTTTTTTATAGGTAAGTGGAATAAATGAATCAAAAGAAGTAAGTAAGCCGGTAAACGTAGGTTTACGATAAACAGATGTCGAAAAGCAACCACCGGAACGATCAATTTTAACGTCAAGAAAAGATATGGAATTGTTAGACTCAAGTTCATGCGTAAATTTTATGTTAGGATGTTTAGAATTCAAGTAATTACGAAAAGGAATAACATTGTTAGGCGAACGAAATAATATGAAACAATCATCAACGTAGCGTCTGTAGAATAGCGGTTTAAATTCGGGAGGACAATCATTTAGCCAATTGGATTCATGATGTGCAAGAAAAATATTAGCAAACAAGGGACCTAGGGGGGAACCCATAGCAACACCATCGACTTGTTCGTATAAATTTCCATTGAAAAAGAAGTGACAATTTTTAACGGCCAAATTTAAAAGTTTTTGAAATTCTAGAACAGAAAAACCATGAAAACGGGTGCTGCCTGAGAAAACATTTTGAACAATAATATCAATAGTTTCATTCAAAGGAATATTAGTAAAAAGAGAAGTAACGTCAAAGGTAGACATGAAAACCTCATTGGTGTTAAAATCTAATCCGAGTAATTCATTAACAAAAGAAAAAGTATCATGAACTGAAAAAATACTACGTGAAAAAGGACGTAGAAGAGAAACGAGAAACTTAGCAATATTATAGGAATGAGAACGAATAGAAGAAAGTATAGGCCTAAGAGGAACATTAGCTTTATGGATTTTAGGTAGTCCATATAAAATACCTGGACGAGAACCAACTGGTCTAAGGTAGTCCACCCCGTGGTAATATTCTTGCCCATCATCATGAGAAGGGGCATCCTATTTCTTTTGATGATTTTAGTATTATATCTTCCTGCTCTTTTGAATCTGAGCTTCTTTTACGCGAAAGTCTTTTAATTAACAAACTTAAACCTCATTTCAACGGCAATATTGGATCAGCACCGCTCTACTTATTTTAATTTTCTCTTACCTCCTGACACATTCAGTGTTACCTCACCTCCTAACCTATAATTAGCTTGTAATATGTATTTTAGTTCTTTATTCTTATTGGTCTATATGTATGTAATTAGAATTCTGTTTATTGTATATCCTGTAAATTAATATCTTGTAATCATTATCTCTGAAGATGTTGTAACATAAACAACGAAACGTTAGATTATTAAATATTATGTTTTTATGTCCTTTTGTTCATGGCTTTTATTCGTGTTTTGTGCTGGGCACTTATATTTATAATAAGATTACGTTTTCCGCCTGGTGAATCTCTTGCCGACGTTCTGTGAGAGGTTTATGGGATTCAGCCACGTGCAGTCTGGGGTGTACTTTTGAAACCCTTTGGCATTGTACTGGTCCACAACATACCATATGAGTGTAGTTGGTGTTTAGTGCTGCATGCATGCATGTTGATTGTTAATCTATGATATGTTTTGGAAATACTTGGACTGCTCTATCATAGCCATTATTATTTTCCGATGTGCTCGTACGAATGAATATCTTGTGAAAAATTAGGGTTGCATGCATGTGCAAAATTAACATCCTGATTTTCTCTACTTTATATCATTAAGAATAATTCAGAAAATGTAGTTTTTTGCTTTGGTTTAACATAGTTTGCCAGACAATTTGAAACAAATACCTGGAGTACAAATTATAGCTCTAAGAATCTTGTGCCGGGTTCTCCTGCTCAATGTACGCCCAACCAATGCAGTTAATTATAATCTCTGGGGCAGTACAGTTCTACTTCATTGTCATTCTATCTAGTAAGTTCTTGCGTGCTGGTATGATATTGAAAATTTAAATTGTCATGAATATGGAGGTTTCACTGTTGTGGTATTAATGATTGCATGTTATTAGTAATATCCTGAAGTGAGGTACGTGTCACTGATATTTGAAAGAATTGAAAAACAGTTAATATCTTGAAGACAGGTGGGGTCATGACAATTTACACTGATTTTGAATATGAACCCACCCCCCAGCTATAAATTTAAATTTGGTTGATTCTAGAGACAACTTAGAGTGGTAACACAAACAAGTTACAATCACAATGGCTTCCAATATTACTGAAAGAGCAAGATCTTATTTTGGATATGCAGCACCACAGTATGGTAGGTATAATTTTTAGATAAAGGACTGGGGGATAAATCATCCTTGAATTGAATTTTACCACATAAACAAAAGATTTACAAAAGCAGTTGAAAAATAACATATAGTAGACCAGTGGTGAGGAAGTTATAGAAAAAAACCCTAATTACCCATACTTGCAACCAGTGGCTGAATTGCGAAGGGTGCTCCAGGCAGCCACCATACGAGATGCACATGTACTGTAGGTGTTGATTTTACAGAGGGAGGAAAACTGGAGAACTTGGCGAAAAACTCTTGAAGCACAGGAGATATCAATGTAACTTGTTTGTAAAAGTAACTCCTCCTATATAGGAATTCCTATAGGATTTTTTCGTAAGGGCCCCCCTATATGTCTATTAAATGACTAGAGCATCAAAATAGTGTTACTTTACAAGGCTGTATTAATCGCACTATTGTTCTAAAACTGAGAAGATTTGCTAAAAGAAAAGTTTTACAACTTTTATGATGAAACTTTATATAATAATAATTAATAATCATATATGTCATTTAATTCATAGATTTTGAAAGAACTTTGCAGTGGACATATGGAGACAAATACTACTTGCAAGCCAGTCAGAAAGGTAAATATAGTTTAGTGACAATTATTAAAATACATACCTTTGTAAAGGGTTAAATTAAAATATCTTTTATTTCCATCTGAAGACAAAGGATTATAATTTGCTTATTTTTATATGCTTGTTTTTTCTATTAATAATATTAATAGGTTTTCAAGATACGTTTGACACAAGAACTAAGCAACAAAGAGGACCTGTTGTGGAGGTATTGTATATAGGCCTACAGTACTTCTTCATTTTAATTACTTTTCCTAAACTCCTTAAACTATAGTCTTGAGTAATCATGCTCCTAAACCATCGTCGGGTGGTCGTATTATTAAACGGAGGAGTTTTACACTACGCTAAGGGGCTGTTTACATGGGAAAGCGGGACGGGACGTTTGCCTAGAAGTTTCCGGAGTCGTGTGAACACTTTCAAAGCGTCGTTAAATTTTGACGGATTCGTGTGAACGTAACCACATTTTACACTTTTTACCGTTTATTTTCTACACCGGAGTCGTATGAACGTAGTCTAAAACAATGTCATGTCGCAGTATTTTGTATTGAAGAAACGTATTTGACTGAGGTTTTCATACTAGTCTAGACCCGAGCGACAGGAGTGGGGTCTTTATGGGAAAAAGGCAAAAAATTCCCCGTATTGGCCAAAACAACAAGGTTATATAATAAGGGATTTAGTATATGACTTCTTGTACATTTTCATTTGAACATCGTGTTTTAGTCTCTGGTGTTTCTTGTTAATCTGTCTCATGTATATGACATTTACATGCATATCTCAAACTCATTAATAATTCATGAGGAAAACGCAAAGAAAATCAGTACCGTGTCGGCGGTTTGGATATCGGAGGAAGAAATTACATAAATTAAGCAAACTTTTACCCCGATTTTCTCTTAAAATACTGATTTGTTTGACGTCTCAGTGTTTGGATATCCTGATGAAACACTCCTCCTCGTGTATGATATATTACGTCGCTTCAGGTGTATAGTTTGGCGTTCATTTGTAAATACTGTTTGCACGGTAAACAAATTTAAAAATAGAACACTGCAAATATTCTAAAATATATTGTTGGAAGATTTTGTTGAAAACACCTAGTTTTCCTTTATTCCGATTCCAGTGCAAAGCACCTTTCTCAACTTCTCAAACTTGTTACCTTTGATGAAGGTGGTTTCTGGATATTTTATCTCTTGTAAGTGACTTTGTATGAGTGTAAAAACCTTTGACATTTGGACCCGTAAAATAACATCGGGGACGGAGGTCCGAATACGGAATAATACAGACCTTATACAACATGTAGATAAATGGTGAAATAAAAGTAGCCTGCTGCGTAGGCAGTGTAGAAACAACAATCGAAATATAGTAAGGTTAGATATACTGCTGAGACAGAGAACGTAGGAGTCTAACGTTTCGAGCGAAGGCCCCGCCACGTCACGTCTCTCTCTGACGAAGGGCCTTCGCTCCAAACTTTAGACTCCTACGTTCTCTGTTTCGGCAGTATATCTAACATGTAGATAATGTAACATTCGCAATTTTTCTTCACCGTTCCGCATGAAGTGCGTGGTTAACGCGTTGAAAGATTTGATTGGCTCTCGCAAAACTTCGGACATCCCAAACTTTGTTCAACTTTGGCCATTATAATAGCCAATCAAATTTATCAAAAAGAAAGATCGTGTTCCATTCACTTTATGGGGAAAAGTCTAGCTACCGAGTGAAATGCCAAAAGTTACTCACCGTGATATACCCCATACTTTGCTGACTTCATCACCATTATATATACAGTAGGTACATGTACACTGCATGCACAGTAAATTTCAGGGGGTAAAATTTACCCTATTTCGGGGCAAATTTCACCCCCCAGAAGGAGAGTAATTGGTTAGGGGGTAAAAATTACTCCAGAAGTTGGGGTAATTCTTGTTTTTATGTTGTAAATTTACCCCCATAAATGTGGGTAATTCGACACACAATCACAATTACTCCTTTATGGAGTAAGAACGAAAAAGTTACCCCACGCATATGGGGTAATTTCGAAGTTTTTCAAAATGGCGGATTTTGACAAAGAGCGAACATAACTGATAAGTCTATAATAATCTTGACTATGAAGGTTTGTATTAGCTTGTTTGGTACAAAAACCTCAGATATCCAGTGTGGAGTTGTGCCGTAGTATCAGCGAGACCAAAAATCGTGGAATAAATAGACCTGGAATGTAACTGGAATATTCGATGATTTCGTATTTTCGTAGTCCGTCGGCATGTTTCGGCAATCCCGTAGAAGGTCGTAGAAACGTACAAGTGTACAAAATAAACCATACTGACTATTGCTATATTATATCAAGGTTCAGATATTGACCAGAGAGATTATTTGTTTACGTTATTTCATGTATATGTTATAAAATACGCTCTCCAAGTGCACAAGAGACAGTACCCTATTAATGGGGGTAAATTGCGGGGTAAAATTTACGGGTAAAATCAAGGGGTAAAAATTACCCCTTGCGTGTGGGGTAACTATGGACCTGGAGAAAAACTTTCCAAAATGGCGGATTTTTGACAAAGGAACGAACATCTTTTCATGAAAGGATTCAAAGCATATATAAACAATTTTGTGCGTGTTTATTAAAGGACATTGGTGTATAGATAAGCGAAAAACAGAAAATTGTTGACTAAATAGAATTGGAGTATTCTACGACTATTAAAAATCATGGAGAAACCTTTGATATTTTAAAGGTACGCGAAATATTTACCTACAGTAATATTGCAAAGTTTGCTTTCATATCTCAAATCTAACGTTAAGGGCATTTTATCGATTCTTAATGTTACCTCTAAAATGGTCAGAATCTAGTGATTTAACAAGGTTTAATTATATGCTTTTGGTGAATATAAAGAATAGTTTAATTTTTTTAAAATTAGGAGTGCAATCCTTTATTTATAATACTCAATTGAGATTAGTTCTGAAAGCAACTCCGAATTACTGAACTACAGATATTACAGCCATTACATGCATACATTGTACTACTACTGTAGATTGAACCCATGACCCGGCCTGCATGTCGATTTTTACACTATTACATGTAAATATAAAGAGCTACGAATACCAAACATCTCTTGCTCATTGTAATTTTCAGTGGCGTAGGAAGCAAGTTGATCTTGGAGGGGTACAGCTTGAAAAGGGCACTTTGTTGAGGGGGTAGGACTTCAAAAGGGCACTTGAAACACATGTTTTATCATAAAAAGGACACTTTTCTGTTGCAAAAAGGGCACTTCATGACACGGTTGGGGGGCACAATACTGAGAATAACTAGCTATTGGCAATTTTGTTAGCTAATTCCTCCTGTAGAAAAAGGATTTGGACAAAATATTTTTTAGCACTGCATGCAGAAATATTTAGTGAAGTTGTAGAAAAGTTAAAATAAAGTTTGTATAGAGTGGCAAATATTTAAAATTAACAATCGTAGAGTTCCAAATAAGACCATATAGAGTGGAAAATTTCTTTATTTCAAGATGAGTGCTAGTAATACATTCAACTGAACATACTTATTTTCCTGTTGGGTAAAACGTCTTACTCAGACAATGTAAGACATTATTATGTGACATGCATAATTGGTTTAACAAGTGGAATACAGGTGGAAATTACTATATAACTTACTACTGACAGTAACAATTATAGCTATTTAGGATAGGTAGCAAGCAGATGCCCCCTCCCCTTACTGCTTGAATGATTATTCTACAACTGTACATGTAGTACATACAGATCTCTAGTCTGGTGAATAACATACAGTATATACTGAAAATTATATAAGCTTGCCATGTAGACCATCTGCACATGCCTCAAACTTCAATGTGCCAATTGAGTTACTGGATAGTTAAACCCCTGTTAATGGACACCCTTTTAAGTGGACACCTACACTAAACAGTAGGTGAGGTCCTGCCAGCCATTTCTTTAATAAAACAACATAGTTGCAACCCCTTTTGAGTGAACACCCCTCGTAAATGGAAACAGACACCTATATCTTGTGTATCAAATGTAGCAGTGCCTATACCAAGTTCAACTGTAATACATAACATAGCACCCATGTCTTTAGCTGCTGGGCTGGGCTATCAACTACCACACTGGTGGCAAAAAGACAAAAGATGCTATATCACCGAGGCACATGCATTATTGCACCTCTGAGGCATGAGAAATCTGTTTCTTGCTTCTTTCATTCTTAAGTCAGTTAATGTTGAGGTTGGCCTGATGCATTTTGTGAACCGTGTGAAGGTAGCTTAAATTTAGACTGCCTTTATAAAGTATACTAGTTAATCAGTTTTTTTTTAGTGTTTTTTTTGTTTTTTGGACAGGTATATATGTACCTTAAAACACACACAAAATTTACTTTTTGCATAAAATCTGTAGAAAAGATTTTTCCCCCAATTTTTTCTGTGTTATTGTATGTTCTTAAGTAAATTTCTTCAAAGTGAGTCTAAATGTTGTAAGATACTGTATTAAGAAACCAGACTTTTGCATGCTGTTTAAGTTTGACATCTTTCTCATGATATTTTTACCCATATTTTCATGGTTACTCCTATAGTGGCCTTAGCTAACTCTTTTTCTTGCTTTTCATTGCACTAAATTGTTGCATTTATGCTGCTGAAACTGCAAACTTACAATATATTGATGCTTTAATTATAACACATGTACAGTATATTGTGCGACATTATTTTTAATGCAATTATATGTTATATGTTCTGAATTGTTTATCTCTAGTGCACAACATTATTACTTATTGCAAAGACTCTTGTGTTTTACAACATTTGAAAGCTAATTGATCTGTACATGTACCTCAAAAACAACAAAAAACAGTGCTTTTTATGCTTTCTGTAGTACCATTCTCCTCAACATATAGTTGGATGTTTTGTTTTAAGACACAAAGATGATATAAAATAGTTAACTAGGTGAGGGGCAGATGCTGTCCATGAAAAATTTCATTGTTAAGCCAGAAAAACCCTTTTTCACTTAATTTATATTCTCAGTTCTTTTCTTTTATCATACTATTTTGTAACTTTGTCTTTATATAATATATACTTCTGTTAGTGGTCACCCAAAAAAATTAAAATAAAATAAAATAGAAATCACATCAACTGAATTTAAGGATCAATTCTTTTGTGTGTGGCTCACAAACAAACAAATGCCTGCACATGCAGTAGAGAGTAAATTAATTTCAGTGATTATACTGTTTTTCTAGGTATATATATATATATATATATATATATATATATATATATATATATATATATATTATCCAACAACGTCGCTTTTCTTTGATGTACCACGGGATGTATATCACGAATGTCCCCCAAAACAGTGCTATAACCTGTATACAGCACTGTTTTTAATATGAATTTCAATAACTTATTGTTTTGATTAAAATTTCTTTGGTCAAAGTAAAACCCCAATAGAAAACCTCCTTTGTTGGATAATAAGAGAGTTATTGAACCGGACCTCGTTCAATTAGTTGCTTATAAACCTCGGGCTTTGCCCTCGGTTTATAAACAACTAATTGACCTCGGTCGGTTCAATAACCCTTACATATATATATATATATATATATATATGTATGTATAATTATATATATGTATATTATATATATATATATATATATATATATATATATATATATATATATACATATATATATAATGTTTAAAACACGAGCGGCCGTGTTGTATTGAATATACAATCACGAGCCGAAGGCGAGTGATTGTATATTCAATACAACAAGGACGCGGGTGTTGCCCAAAGGGATTTTTACTATTTATTCATTTCACAAGTTGTTTGATATTGAGATGCTAATTGCTAATTAGTTACAAGCACTAGTGGTTGTATCCGAAGGGTATACATCCACTAGTGGTTGTAACTAATTAGCATCATTGGTTTTAGTTTGTATGGGGTTTACAGGGGTATACATGTGACGTATTTCTGAAATTGGATTGGCTGCAAAACTCATGAATTAGTAATGAATTTCACAAATATATATATATATATACAATATATATATATATATATATATATATATATATATATATATATATATATATATATATATATATATATATATATATATATATATATATATATATATATATATATATAATGACTGATGAGCATTAAGGTAAGAGTACAGTACCAGTAAATACTTTAATCGCTGAATTTCTCCTGCTTGTATTTTAATTCTTGACTTCACCTGGAGACTTGAACGCTGTTAAGAATTAATTTGTTACCTTGTTACATAACCTTTTGCAAATTTATCAACCTCGCGGGGGTAGGGGTAGGGAGAGTAGCTCGACCAATCAAATGCGAGAATAGATTGCCGCCAAAAGAAGTTAATTGGAAAGAGATCTCGGCATTCGAAGAAGAAGGCCGAGGAAACAGAGAGCTATTTCTTTTAAATTTAATGCAAGGAAGACTACTCCGAGGAAGAAACAACAGCGCTGGAACAGTACAAGCAGTTTCACGACACGTGTACGAGAGATTTTCGATGTTTATCTGTGAAGATTAACCAGTTTTCTGTGGAGAAATGCTTGGAAGTGAGAATCCTGACAAAGACGCCATGTTTTTAAAGCGAAGACGGAAAAGCAAAAGACAAGATAGCGAGTAATACCAGACGCCGTCTACTCTGGACTAAAAATATAGTTTAAGGTACTGTGCTATAGTTAATCTTAAGTCATTTAGTTTATTTAAAAGGCGTAAATTGCTAGAATTTGAACCATTTTACTCTGTTTATATTTAATTGCTTTTGTGTGGTTAAAACAGCAAACGTTTTGGAATTTTCGTCGTTCGTTTTGATTGTTAGATGGCCCAAGCTGCTAAACCAATAAACTACTATAGACTACTTTTCGAAAACAAACATTTTATTATATAAATATTGTGTTAGTTTATAGCTAGACTGGATTTAATTATATTAGCTAGTGCCAATCCAAATATATATTACTCTATTTCTACTGTAGTTATTGATGATGAAATCATGGGGTATATTAATGATACAGTTCATGTATATTTTTGTATAAAGACGCAACTAAGAGTCTAAGACAAGTTGTGAAAAATACACCTCCAAATGTCTTTTCCAGGTAAATGTGTAAAATGATTACCTTAAATCACAGTAGCTATAATTAATATACTGCATATAATTAGCAGTCTTGTATGATGTTGGGTATACAGTACACAACTACCGGTAGTCTTATAACTTGCAAGCAAGAGCCTGTTTACAAGGAAGTAGGGTTACCCTAGCTCTAGTACATTTCTTGGGTTTTTTTTGTTTGTGGTGTTTACAAGGGTGCTAGGGTAACCTGGGTGGGTCACCCTATCACACCACGAGAGTTAACCTAGTAGCTGGGTTATGTTTTGTCCTGGTAAATGCGTTTGGTAGGGATAACTCACCTACTCGGGACAACTTTTTACTAGTTCCAGGATTCTTGCCTTCTTGTTATTAGTGCTTGGTAACCAGCTCCAATAAAGTTGACCCAGGCAGCAGGGTAACCCTAGACCAGTGGAATTTTGCTTGTAAACCCTGACTAATTTTGACCCAGGTGCTAGAGTAACCAGCTACCTCCTTGCAAACAATCCCTCAATCAATTGTAGTTTTAGTTTCACAATTTGTTGTCAGCTTACTGTAAATGCCAATTTTAAATGCTAATTAATCAGCTAGTTTAATATTTCAAATATATGTATTTTATACGTAATATTAATTAATTAATTAATTAATTACGACTCATAGTGTGAATCCTTAATAATTGCACTCACTATCATATGATTTATACCTATACTAACTTAGAATTTTCTTTACTCTAAATATTTATTCTCAGTAGTCACTGGTTCAGTGATTGGTTACTGAGAGGTCTGCAAAAAAAAAAACTGCTAAGATTAAGTCACCCAGAAAATGGTTTTAAATTGTTTTTACAAAAGCAAATTCAAAAGAAAACTGTTACATGGACTTTCATATTTTTTCTTATACGTACTGTAGTTCAAGATATGAACAGTGAATTCCAGAAGTTGGAAAAACTCGTGTCAACACCAAGGGTTAACCAGGTAAAAGAGAAAGGGAAAATAAATTACTGCTAGCCCCCAATTGAAATGAACTGTCTTAGGGGGTGTTTATTAGAGGTGAGCCAGCCCATTGTTATAATTATTATAATGATTATAATGATTATAATTATTATAATCATTATAATCATTATAATCATTATAACAACAACAACAATAATATATTTAATCAGGCTAGTTAGAATTACATTTAAAGTAATCTTAATTGTGGGAATGGAAATAAGAACATGGATAATTTTGTGTTGGTTGGGGCAAGTATTGCTTTATAACAAAAAAGTCATTTCTTGACACAAGACTAAATTTCTTCCTTATTTTACGAAGAAAGAGTGTTTTCAAAGTTGGGCTAAGCAATATGATCAATGATATTTTAATATTTTAATAACCCTAACCCCGGTATTACCCTTATAACCCCAACTGTACCTTAACCCTATTAAATGCGTTCGATAGTTGTTCTATATTATAACCTGCTCGGCTGGGCAAGCTCCATATTTCTTTATAATATGCATTTACAGATTTACAGATTTGTCTTGGAACGCGGGCTCGGGGAAGAGTTAGTAGATACTTCATGGGAGTCATGAAAATGCGCACGATGTAGCAATTACATTGCCTTCGGCCACGTGTTTTCACCATGTTTTCACCATGTTTTCTCGTATCCCCTGATCATGAAACACTCAAACTCGTTGTTGATCATATATTACGTCAAATATGATTATAAGGCTTTTCATATTTAATTTTTCCATTTTAGGAAGATGACGATCTTGATGAAGCGATCCGTATGACCAAATCGCCAAGGTTAATAGGAGTGGGAAAGAATCCCTTAAAATTGGATCGTCTACTTCTTTGCATAGAAGGAGAAATATTGATTGATGTCACTTTGTGTCCAATGGAAACTTCCTTTTTTACATTATATTTTTGTTATTATATTTTTTCTATTTCATATCCAAATGAGTGTAAGGATCTTTTCTTTTTTGTCGATTCTGTGCTACTTGGTTTATACCACAAAGCAACCAACAGAATTTCTGTACAAAATTTTACAAAAGCTGTGAATACATATTTAGATTAACTGCCAGTTTAATTAATCTGTTGTCAGACTGCACATGTAATGGACGTGATTAACAGACAAGTGCACTTGAAAAGTGAAAGTTTTAGCACACACATAGTGTAAAAACATTTATTTGTGCATGTATGCATTTATGCATGCTCCAACAACCTGTGGTTTCTGCCACACCGTTCAAACCTAGTTCTTGTATATATTTTTATATAGTTGTTGTATATTTAAAAGATTGTAGTTATTAAAATTTTTTTACACAACGGGGTACTTATTTTACCCCCCAAATCGGGATAATTATTTTACCCCCCAAAACGGGGTAATTATTTTACCCCCAAAAATGGGGTAATTGTTTTACCCCCTAAAACAGGGTAATTTTTTCACCCCCAAAAACGGGGTAATTTTTTTTACCCCTAAAATAGGGGTAAATTTCTACCCTATATTTTGGGGGTAAATTTTACCCCCTTTTTAATACATTCAAATTTTTACCCCCAAAAAACGGGGCGTTCTGTGGAAAATTATTTACCCCCACATTTTGGGGTAATTTTTACCCCCTAAAATTTACAGTGTGAACTCGCAGCTAAGCTTTATACCATCCGATGCACGTTGTACGATGGGAATCAACTTGTTCATTTTTCCAATCCCCGAAAACGCCGAGAAACTTAATTGTGTTTCATCCAGCGTTATCTATCGGGAAGTGGAAATAAAACATCCTCATCTGTGAGTTGATTGCCATCTTTTAAATGCCTCGAATGACATGAAGCATAACGTTCCAAGATGCACATGGATGTGGTTTCAGGAGGCAAAAAAACCTTATCGGCGAATTACACCTAAACACATTTACAAATTTACACAATATACAAATTTGTCAGTTTATAACGGAGGAAGCCAGAGCTTTAAGTAAGAGTTATAATTACCAAGAACCGAGGATTAAGAATATGTGCACACGGTAACATTTCCGAGCGTTTTCGTATTGTTTACTGTTCTCAAGGGCCGGGAACAAGCAGCTCATTACTTGAAACAATCAGCTCATTACTTGAAACAATACAAAAACGCTTGGAAACGTTACCGTGTGCACATAGTCTATGACCCCATCCACACGTAATACGTTTTCCTAGCGTTTTCAGGTAATGAAAACATTGTTTTCTGCTCCCCTGAGGACTGAGAACAATATGAAAACGCTACGAAAACGCATACGTGTGGACATGGCCTAAGCCACATACTTCCCAAAGTTCGGGGTAAGTAACTAATTTAGTTCAAATTTCACAAGGTTTTGCCTTTATCTGCATACTTCCTGGGCTTTGTACAGATAAAGACCGTGCATTTATAATGAGCAATTCAATTCAATTGAATTCAGTTTGCATGGGAGATCAAGACTTATGAATAACAAAGAAAACCGCGTGAAATCTGAACTAATAATATAGTTTGATTAATGTAGAGACTATAGAAAGTATTGTGTATGAAATTACGACTAGGCTAAGATTTCCGTCCCCATGATTTTTATTTTCTGAAACGCCCAAAACGGACAAATGTGATAACTGCATGAAGATGGTCGAGTGAGCTTACGTCACTTGAATTCGTAAATTCATAGAAATATGCATGTATAATTAAATGCTTATACCCGTTGACCTCCTATTACAGCTTTCATCTCAGAAACTGATGGAAATTGCAAAACAAGCTTTGAAAAACGGGGAGATAATAATCGCAGAGAAATCTCTTGGAAATGCTATACGGAAAGAGAAGTTAGAAAATATTTCAAGCGAAAGGAATCCAGAGTCTTATTACTACTTGGCGGAAGTCTTACAAACTAAAGCTGCTAAAGGAGACCTGGAATTACTCCAGAGGCAGAGATTCCTACTTCAAGCCGCATCCTTGTACAACTTCGTAAGAAATTGCTGGGGGAAAGGCACCATTCAAAGCGATTTCTCAAAAAATATGCCAAACACTGTTTCTTGGAGACTTCTCGATATCCAAGATAGTCTAGTCCTATCTGCAGGAGGAAATCCGCTGTGCTGTAAATTTGATTCCGAAAGTAAGAAGAACGTCCTGGAAAATTTACGAAAAGAAGCAAAATGTTGTTTGGAATCCATTAATGGTACATACGATGAACATGACGCGGGAAGTGAAGAAGGTCTTCGGAACATATTTGTCAAGCAACAAACGGTTGAAATTAGAGGTTTATTTAAAAAAATTGCATCTGTGGTAAAACAACTATTGGCAGAGATTATCCAAGAATGTTTGGAAGTGCTGGGGAAACCGCCGTGTAACTATGAAGTGGTTGTTCTTGGATCCTTAGCGAGAGAAGAAATGACACCATATTCAGACCTTGAATGGGCAATAATAACAAGTTCTGAGGAGGAGCAGTGTAAAGTTTACTTCCGTAATTTAACTAACCTTGTTCATTTGCAAGTAAGTACTTATTAACCTTCTTTCGCTCGGTATATCATAAGTAGAGAATAATAAATACATGCATGGACGCGGGCGGAAATATGAAATCTATTTCGAGTGTTGGCCTGGAAAAAAATTCCATATTTTTAATGTTATATGATAGTATACTTATTAGTAGTTTTTGCTGTTTATGCTCAGGGGCGGATCTAGGAAAATATTTGACTGTTGCACGCATGGCGTGGTTCACTCCATGTAGGGGGGTACGGGGGCATCCCCCCCGGAAAATTCTGAAAATTAGAACCTCTAAAAACGCATTTCCCGCATTCTGAGAGCAAGTTAAAGCCATCTTGGAAGACCGTTTTGTATATATATTTAAGATAACGTATTGTAATTAGATACACAATTAAACATAAATACAACCGAGAAGCGCTTAGTAATACTATACGGTACAAAGCATAAACGAGAGAAAGAGACTAGTCTAAACTCAAAATGTATTTAATATGGAAAGTGACTGTCAGACTTGACTCACTGACTGCAGTAAATATTGAAACCGAACAACGGAGAGCTGATTCCCATGAAACACTGAGTGAGGACTCATTAGCATACAGTATAATATAATATTAATTTATAGAATATTCATAAGCTAAGCTGCCAAGGCTTACTTCACTGGGTAGTGATTCGAGGCGCGCGATCCCTGCACAAAGTACAGCCTAGATCTTCACCAAGATTCTTTCTGCATCCTTTTGAAATATTACGCTCGCACTCGCGCTTGAGAGCGATAAGTTTACAGTCTGTTTCCTCTCGAGAATAACTTCCATTCAATATATTCAACAGCGGTTGTAACACGTACATCGTTAGAAGCCATTTATTCTTGAAAGAAGCCGAGTATGAAGCGTACTCAATAACATCATCTGAGAAGCGAAACAGATTTCGCAATCTGTTGCAACTGTTGCACAGTCTAGTGTTTTGATTGGACAGCTACCCCTAGCTGTTGCACAAATGCTAAATATAGCCTGTTTCACGGACTATATTTAGCTCAACTGTTGCACAAACGACTTCAGACTGATCTGGTGCAACAGCGGACCAGGCCTGTTGCACAAGGATGTTGCACAAGGAGATGGGGGTGGGTGGGTGGGGGGGGGGGGGGGGGGGGCGGCCGGAAATATTGTATATTGCGGGTTTTCTGGGTGATGACAATCTCACCCAATTGCGGGTTAGAATTTTCCCGGATTTTGCTCGAAGCGAAGACTGGAGGGCCGAGGCTGAGCTTTCGAGTCATAAACCGTTAGGTAATTTTGCAAATTGAATTATTCCTATTATCTTTTAATGTCGTTTTTCGTTTTTCCGGACATTTTGACTGTTGCATTTGCAACAGTTGCAACAGTCTAGGTCCGCCCCTGTTGTAGTTTGCAAATAGCAGTAGGATTGTCGCATATTGAATCACTTTCAATGGTGCGGACAATGGCACATTCTGTATAGTAGTAAATAGTGGACCATTATGTGTATTGTTCTATACGCATCACCTCGGTCTTGGTTTGTAACATGGCTTTCAGTTTACCCCATATCTCTTTCCACTCCCCACACATCCTTTCGCCATTTAGCCACACCGCCTCTTCACCGAACTTAATGCTCTCCCCTATGTCTAGCATCGCTTCCTCTGCTTCTCTCTTAATAGAACAATATTCCTTTTTGCATTCCCGCCTCCAAGCCACTTTGATCCATTCACTTTGCGAATATGTCATATAGCAAGCTATTCTAACTTTGGTCTCATTATAGACATCTCGCATACTTTTCAGTCCTCTTCCTCCTTTATTTCGTGGTAAATATAGTCTCATTACTTGCCTGTCGTCCGTGCATCACATTTTTCCTCAACACCCGTTTGACAATCATATCTAGTTCTGCTAAATCGTTTTTACTAAATCGGCATACATTCATTACATACCCCGCTACTGGTACTACTCTACAGTTTATAGCTTTAACTAGATTCTTATCATATAGCTCCATCTGTACCAGACTTTCCATTCTTTCCTGCACCTCCAATGACACTCTTTCTAGCACTTTCTCTTTATCTATTTTCTTTCCTTGTTCGCATCCGAGAAACTTGTAGGTTTCGCTAGTTTCAGGGTCTAGAGCCTTCATTCTTTCTTCAAGGATATCTAGTCCCTCGCTTTTCACCATCTTGCCTCTTTCAAACACTATCTCAGCGCATTTCTTGACACCATAACATGCCCCTGTATCATGACTCGCTTGTACGATAATCTCATTTGCAATAGCCAGCCTCTCGTGGTTTTCCTGATATACTTTCAGGTCGTCCACGAACAGACTGTGCGTTCTCACTACTTTTCTGTTGCCAGATGGTTCCATTCTGTATCCTTTTGTTTCTCTTAACATCATCATCACTGGTACCTCACTTAAACAAAAACCCACTGGCGAGTAGCTATCTCCTTGTAGAAACCCTGTTCGTATATTTATCCATCTACTCATTTTTTTCTCCCCATCCACCCTAATTTCCAGCTTAATCATCCACTTTTTCATCAGGTTTTCGACCAGCCTACATACATTTTCTGGCACTCCCATCCACCCATAAACTTTTAAGATCCAGTCATGCCGTACCATGTCATATGCTTTCTGATAATCATAATACGCCACGGCTAGATTCCGGTGTTGTTCGCGCACTTCTTCCATGATACAATTGTCAACTAGTAACTGATCAACTGTTCCCAATACACCTTCTCTCGTTCCCATTTGATTTTGATCCCACATTTCGTTTCGTTCTGCATGGCTTTTCAAATATTTTGCAATCATTCCAGTGTAGATTTTATATACTGTGTTCAAGCACGTGATCGGTCGATAATCTTTCACAATACTAAGGTCTTCTGCCTTCGGTATCATCACGCCTCGTCCCACTGCAATCCATTCCGGTATGGTATTGGTTTCTATAATCCATGTCTGCATTGTCTTTACAAGTGGGGTCCACACACTCTTAAATCTTTTCCACCAGTAATTCTGGATCCCATCCGCTCCAGGGGCTGTCCAATTCTTTCGTTTCTTTAGTACTCCAGCCAATTATTATTATTATTATTATTATTATTATTATTATTATTATTATTATTATAACCAACGCTTGACCATCAGAGTTCCCATTTCCCATTTATTAATTGTCCTCCATCAATTAAGATGATCATTTGATAATTGGTCAGGGTGCAAAAGTAATAAAGTCCATAAATTAAATCGGTAAAATAAGTCTATAAATTAAGTCTGTTCAAGGGTTTGTGCCATGACCACGTCTTATGGTAAGCTGGTCCATTCTCGTACAAGTACTTACATACGGCATAGTTTGTACATGATTCAAGAACTTTATGGCGACGACTGTATTTGCTCGTTAGTTAATTACTTTTCTTTATCTATCGATACTATAGGTCGTTGTGAATTTAGGGTGTATCTTGCAGCACACCGCTGTACCATTTCGATATATTATGTGTATTGTGTTGTGTGTAAGGGTACCACACTATTGAAGAATACTCTAGTGTTGGGCGTACTAGGCTTTTGTATGCAATTGATTTCAGAGTTAGTGTGGAGATTTCTCAGGAAGCCTATATATAGTGTTTGTCGGTTGCGAACAGAAAGTTACGGCCCGGTTAGATTCGGCGCATCGGTGACAGCAAAGTTTCAAAAGTTTTAAAAAACTGGTTTTAAACAGGTTTTTTAGAGGTTAAAATAGGTTATATATAGTACAAATGTTATCCAACTTCGTTAGATAATAATAGACTTTCTTTCATCCCCGAGCCGGGCGACGGGCCGAAGGCCCGGAGCCCGGTGAGGGTGCTAATCTCGACACGCGTGGAGTTTATTTTACACGCGTGTAGAAAAAGCGAGGCAGACGAAAATCTGGAAGCTGTTTATATATATATATATATATATATATATATATATATATATATATATATATATATATATATATATATATATACGTCGTAGGGTGTCGTGCGGTAAGAATTGTTGTACTGGTGACTGACAATGAAGCACCACAAAATTATAAACTAAATCTATGGCTATATTTTGCGAAACGAAAGAAACGAAATGGAGCCCGCTCTACTAAAACAACAAACGGCGGTTTAATATATCTTGAAGAGAAACCAGAAAACCTGAAGATACTAAAGACACTAAACGCTTTTAATGGTAAACAAAAAGTCGATCTGAGTTGGCAGTGTTTGTGGTAACTCAGGTAGGGGATTTGTATATTTATTTTGCTGATTGGATTCATTGTATTAAGTTCCAAGACCGGCAATACGTTTAAATAAAAGCCCTTTTATAGTCACTCGTCCGTTAAACTTAATCTAGCGATTCTAGCATCTATTATATAAAGTTTAATACATTGTGTTCAATGTGTTGTTTTCATGTTTTCGCTTAAACCTAAATGATATACAGCTCCACTTATATTCGTGCTTACCTTTTTAAAAACTTGTAAAACTTATCTGGACGTGGTGTTTTTCATTGACTGTGTATATGCACTTCTTATTGTTTATAATACTCATGGGCCGACTTTGCCGATTTTCTAGGCAGTATTTCCAAATTTTCGCCAGAAACGTTGTCTGTTTAATATTTCTTTCTGGAATCCGATTCTACTGAATTGTTTTTATCTCAGACTTTATATTATTAATGTAGTTTTGGAGCTGTTAACTTTTAATTCTGCCTTTGCAAAACATGTATGCAGAACAGCAGAGGGAAGCCATTTAAAGACTTGCTAAAAATAATTCCCTTGGAAACCTATAAACAATGAATATATGTTTTACAGCTATAGTTCAATTAATGAAACCTAAGTTTTGCTTTCAAATGTTCAATTTTCAAATCAGAAATCTGAAAGTAAACAGTTAGTCTGTCACCCTATAAATGCATATCAGGAGGGCTTTAATATTTTAATCAGGGGGTGTGTGTTTCAAAAATACATATAAAATTTAAAGATGATCTGTGTGTCATTAATACAACAAAAACAGAAATTGGGGGGGGGGGGGGGGGGGGGGGGTGGGGTTAAAAAATGCATATAAAGCAGGCGAGGGGTTGTTGCATTCATGTATTTCTAGTTATTAAGTAAAGATCTCGTTCATTTGCAGATAATCAACCTTGGAGAGACCATCTTGCCAAACATGGATATCGAGGCATTGAAATGTGAATGGTTTTACGATGATGTAACTCCAAGGGGAGTGTCGTTCGATGGTCTTCTTCCTCAGGCATCTAAGACTCCTTTGGGAAATACAACAGATTTTGAGCTCATTCACAACCCTGCTAAGATGGCAGATTTTCAGAGCAACTACTGGTACAAGAAGAACCCTGGGCTAGGTGAGATTCTGTTAACCGTCGCTCCACTCGAAGACAACAAACACCTTTTGGTGGACGAATACAGAATCGAGGTAGAGCGAATCTTAAGTAGTCCGTGTGATCTGGACGGCTGTGTTCATGGTGTTTCCAGTGACAAACAACCCAACCAAGGAACCTGTCGAGGATTATTCACTCTGAAACAGGACGTTTCTCGATACGGAGAAATGATTTTGGGCAGCGACCAAATGAATGACGGCAAGTTATATGATGTGAAGAAGGAAATCTATCGGTTGACGGATCGTGTGGTAGCAGGGCTCGCAAAATTTTTTTGTGTTGAAGGAAATGGAGCTTTCGAAGTTCTTGATAAGTTGTACGATAGAGGGGTGATTGGATCAAGTGGCAGAGATAATCTAGCCAGTGCTGTAGCAATTGCACTAAAGCTAAGATTGAGTACATATCTTGAAGCCGGAAAACAGCAGGAGGAAATAAAAGCCAAGCCAGACGAAGCGGTGGTTAATAGCGACTCTGCACACCCGTATGCTTATCACATGCCAAGGGAGAAGGAACTGTTCCATTTTTTCTACGTTGCAATTCCCCTGTACGAGAAGCTGTATCGGTTTTTCCCCAACGACGAAAATTTATCAGATACTTTTTCGTACGATATTTTTTTTGATTGCTCCGACGCTGTGAAAGGGCACATCTACTGCCGTGTCTTGAATTACACTGAAGCTCGAAACAGCTATGAACGTGCGCTTGAAGTCGACCCAGGAAACATTGACTTGCAGCTGCGTCAAATCAGAATTGAGTTCATCAATGAGCAAAGCCAGGATGTTGCTGTTGTAAAACAAAAATTGAATGCTTTACTTCTGGAGATGCGAAAGAGGTATAATCTTCCAGAACTTACCATGACGACAGAGAGCGGGGAAATTGCAGTTGCAGAATTCGACTCTTGTTGTGACTTGATCAAGTGTGAGCTGCAAACACCCATTGACGGTTCTCAATTACTTGAAATCCTCTATTTTACTGCTTTGTTTCATCAAGTTCAAGGAAATTTCGAAACAGCGCGAGCAATTCTTTATCAATGTTTGGAGATGGATAAGAAACGGCTTAGCTTCGATTATTTACAGAAGTTAATGATTACATTATCTCTTCTAGAGCTAACATTGATCTCAGGTCTGCAGCTCAAGCAGGAGGAATCAGACGTAATAACTTCTCAACTTAGCGCGCTGATAGAAGACGAAGGCATCAGTGTCAGAGGATTTATCTTGCTGAACAGGCTCGGTGAATTGCTCGTAAATCAAAATAAAAACGACGAAGCTTACCTGTGCTTACAACGAGCACTGACCATGGGACGTACTCTTTTTGGCAGTAATCTCAACTTCAACGTCGTCATAACTTTGCACTTGCTTGGAACCGTTTCTACGCGTTTACTCATGTTCGAGGAGAGCAAATTCTATTTCGGACAGTTGATAAAACTGTTGCCATCGTTAGCCGGTTTAGCACCCTTGTTAATCACCAAAAGTGTCCACCACAGCGTGGCAATAATCTTCGCTAACACAAATGACCACAAAGAAGCTGTATCACATCTTCAGAAAGGGTTAGAGCTGCCCTCGAATGGAACAGGTACTGAACTCACTTTAGATTGTATCATGTACTGCAACATGGCAACTTCTTGGAACAAGCTAGGGGCACACGAAAAGGCATGGCAATCCGCTTCAGATGCCGAAAAGTGCCTCAGAAGTGTGGAAAATGAGAAAATAAGAGTGGCGCTGACCTGCTTCGTCTTCCAGACCTATATGGAAGTAGGTAAGAATGAGGACGTAATACTACAATTGGAACGGAGGCTTCAGGAGTTACATTCGCAACCCGATTCCGAAGTCAAAGCCCAGTATCTGAACTCTCTCGGAGAGTTGTCTGCGCAGCGAGGCTTGACCGAAGACGCTGAACGATATTACAAGAAAGCTTTGGAGTTTCTGCGAATCAAGAATTCAAACACATTTGGCATTGTGGAAAACCTTTTGGGAATATCAAACATCCTACTGGGAAATAAAAAGTCACTTGAAGCGATAAGCTACGTAGACGAGGCTTGGAAGTACGCTTTAACCGCGGTCGACAACGATCAAAAGTGTATGTATCTGACGAAGATCGCGGAATGCTGGGAAAAGCTTGGGGAGAGTTACCGTGCTAGAAGATGCTACGAGCAAGCACTGAAAATTTGCACCAAATCTGTGCTCACTCCCAAGGTACCGCTGAAGGAATTCGATCTACACGTTAAGCTAGGTGATCTGGTAGAGAATAACAATAGTTCGGTGTCGAACACTGTAGGGATGTCAACAGAACAACTAATGAATGTCAAACGAATGCACTACGACCAAGCAGGCAATGTTCTACGACGACACTCGGCTTCCGGTAACTTTCACTCAACAACCGTCTTGCTATTTATGCATCTAGCCTCCAAGTACGGCTGTATTGATTTATGGGAAAGGGAAAAACTTTTGCTTGAAGCTCTAAAAATGAGCGAAGAAATCTACGAGTCGGACCAAGTCAGCGAGACTGTGGCGAACGTACTGAGTAGTCTGTCGGACGTTTACTTTGAAAGAAAGGACCATGCAACCGCTATAGAATTTTTGGACCGTTCCTTAAAAATGGAGATGGAACTACATTCGTCCGATCCTTATCACCCTCACATTACGCAACAAATTTCTGATATATCCAGCCTTTACTTGGGATGCCCAGGCAGTAAAAAGTTGGAAGACGCAGTGCAATCTCTACTCACATTCTTGGAAAGCCACAAAGAGGAAGAAATGTCGATCAATGACGCGGCCAAGGCAAACTATTTTGTAACCATGGCTAATTTCATGGTTGTGTGCCTAGATGACTTTGCAAGAGCTGAGACGCTTAACCAGATGGCGAGTGACATTTTTACAACAATCCAGAAAACCAACGCTCCTGTGGATGTACCGTTGTACACAAGTTTATGCGACACGATGAAGAGGATTTTAGAAATCTGGAAGGCAAACCCAGGGGTGCAACCTCTCGTTAAGATGGCGCTTTCCAGCGGCCTTCTTTCATCTCTGTTTGACGTCAGCACTACGAACGAAGCGAGTTCCTCGTTAATTGGAGAAATCGGTATCGGTAATCTCTTGGGAATGTGTACAGATGAAAATAACCCAAGTCGTATAAATACCGAGGAAAAACCGCCCGACGTGCCCGTGTGTACCAGTGGTATTGTTAGCACTATGTCACCAACCGACCCAATCACTGGTAACGACGATATGATGTCAACGTTCAGCAAAGCTGTGTCAGGAGATTCCAAATTTTACGAAAAGTCAACGTTTGCAAGCGAAGGATCTAATACTTCAGCAGAAGAAAGAGTATCGCCACCAACGCATACAGCTCAAACTATTAAGACAGTAACGGCAGGGATTGAAGATGTCAACGTCACAATCGACCAGATAAAGCCAACTTTGATCAAATTACCAGAAGTACCTCAGGAAAACAGCGATAGAGCTATTGGAAACGTTGCATTTCAAGAGCTACCTGTTGAATTAGCTTCAACACTGCAGTGCGACATCGACAGACATATGATTTCAGATTCTCCCGAATTTTTACTAGCAGGGACCTCGACCGAGCAAGAAAAACAGAATGAAGTCAGTTTTAAGCACGAAAAAGAGAAAAATGGTGCCATCTCTGTTGGTTCTCTGGGATATCCAACGTTTGGGGAAAACCTTGAGCCAGCCAATGATACAGAAGAATGGCTTCAAAACAAGGCACAAGATCCCGAAACATTACAAACAAAAATGGATAGTTTGACTTGTGTGGCGGATTCCATCATATATGATCTGAATCAAAAAAACTTGGAAGACGCAGGAAAGAATATAGAAGAGGGTTTCCTCCCTTTGATGATGTCATTCTTGGATAAGTTTTCCTCCGCGAGTTTCGTTCCTTCTGGAGCGCAGTTTTCGATAGACGAAGCAGTCAAAGCAAGGGACAACAACGACATTACTTTGATGCCACAATACTTACAGTTAGCTGAAAAATACCCATTAAATCCCAAAAGAAAGGCAATGTGTTCCAAACTATGGGGTGAATTTCATCTACACCAAGAAAATTACAGAATGGCAGCGATTAGCTTTAGTGAAGCGATTGCGTGTTACCGATCTTTCAGTAATGCTTTGGAGTTCGATCATCAGATCGAGTACGCCGGGAGTTTAATTGGCTTAACCAAGAGCTACATGCTTTGCAATGACCTGCAAAGCGCCTGGAGCGCTTGCCAAGAAGGTATCGCGGTTGTGTCTACTGGTGAACTTGAATCGACCGCTCGACTGCTCGTGCAGTTGTTCTATTTAGCCGCAAAGTGTACGATTCAACTGAGTGAGCATTCAACAGCTCAAGATCGCGATCTAGAACCGGCCGTATCATTTTGCCATCAGGCCCTTGCAACGACCGAAGTCGTAGACCAGTTCCATGGATCCAGTGATTTAACAGATGAGCTGTCAGGTTTGGAAAAAGGAGAGTTCTTCGCGTTGAAATGTGAAATCAAGCTACTTCTAGCAAAAACCCTTTGCCGGCTTAAGAAATCAGACGAAGCACGAAAAATCATGCGGGAGATGAATGAATTTCTTGGAAACATTGTGGTTGTCTTGGAAACATATTCCAGCGACACGTGGCCAGGTGGTGAGGTGGAATTTTACAAGATTCAACGGCCTTTCTTTTCCTGGGTTGGACAAACTTTGGTGATGTCTGGCGATGCCAATGTTGCGGTCAATCCTTTAATGAGATCACTAACATTGTTCTTTGCTCATTCTGTCCCAGTTACCATTTTCCCCCCAGAGGAGCTCTTGGCATTGTTGGATGCAATGACTGCAACCAAAGAAGCTACTACGCATCAGGAATACAACCCGTTTCGCGAGACTCTTGAACTTTGTAAGCATCAGTATCTAAAGCAACGCGACGACTTGAAAGAACTGCAAGAATTCTTTGGAAATCTGGGTAATCACTACGTGGATTGTGGGCGCACCGAGGAAGCAATTGTTTCCTACGAAACTGGTTTAACCGTTGCCGAATGCATAGAGCACAGTGACGCAAACAATACTCGCGGCCAGATGCTGCTGTACCTTGCCAATGCCCACAGACTCCAAGCAATTAAAAACACAGGAAAAGGTGCTGTAGAAGAAAACCGTTTAGCTGAAAGTTATTACAAGACTGGACGGGAGACCAGAGATTTCTCGATATATATGTATGCTGACTTTCTCTGTGACGAGGGGCGTTTCAACGAGGCTGTCTCAGTGCTTGTTAATCTAACAAAAGCGGGTAACCGGCTGTGGGATAAGTACTGCATCACTTCCTATTCCAAACGCGCTCTCTTCGGTCGGGGTGTCCAAAAGTACATGGAATCTCACGGAAAACTGGTGACGCCAATTGGAAACTTGGCGTATAGTGGGCTCGTTCGCGCGTACGTGGGAATGGGGACGAAGAAAGAAGCAGTTGCAGCGTATGAGAAACTGTCGTCAAGTGGTAAGGATTTGCGTCACACACCTTTTGGAAATAGACCTCCATTGTTGCCATATCTGCTTAGTTCCTGTCAAAAAGGCTTGTTGTCTCTCGTCGAAGATCAAAGTTACTTACAGTTCAATGATTCTGATTTTCCATTGTCGGAAGGAAATCTTGCAAAAGTGTTCTATGAACTCGGCGAGTATGAACTCACGTTGTCGTGCTGCCAGAAAGCAAGGACGTTGACAGAACCTTCACAAAGTAAAGACACCGAAGCAATGGACTTGTTTCAAAGCGAGCTTTCATCATTGCGTCTAACAGGGAATGCCTTGGTGATGTTAGGGAGAGAAAATGAGTCTTATTCGTACTTCTTTTCCTTTCTGAAGTCACTTCAACGCCAAGAGAAGATTTTGGATAAACCATTTCACGAAGCGAAAGTTTTTCTTGGGCAGTACTCGTTCGCTCGCTTGTATTACATTTACCGTTCATTGGGATTGCTCTTGGCAGGCCAAGGAAATATTGATAGCGCAATAGAATGTTGCAAGTATTGCTTAGAGCTTGATCCAGATTATAACTGTGATCAGAACATCGTAGGAACCCTCGCCGAACTATATCAAACGAAAGCATTCAGCGCAAGCGAAGACAAGGCGACGTACCAAAAGTGGATGGACACAGCCCAAGAATGTTTTGACGGCGTAATCAGTAGAAACATAAAGCTAACACCGTTTGTAGAGGCAGCCTTCGCATCATTTCTTTCTCGAACAGAACGCCCCAAAGACTCCATTGTCCACTTCGAGCAGCTCCTTGACGGTGCCGATTCGGTAATTTCATTCTCTGTCCTAGACAAACCTTTAGTTGGTGCCTACCTTGAGCGTGAAATTCAAGCAAGAGGCCAACTTGAATTGCCATTAAAAATCGATGTGTACAACCAGTTAGCGATGGCATATTTGAAATGCAACGAACTCGAGAATGCTCAAGAATCAGCTCGTCGAATGGAGGAATATGCTGCTGGCTTCGAATCAAGTCCACATTACCCTGTGGTTCTTTCAGTCCTGGGATACACATATAAAGAGATTGGAAACGAAAGAAAGGCAGTCAAGATCTTCAACGCCGTACTAAAGATGTGTCCAGATCACGTGCCTGTGAAATTGGCGTTGGCGAATTGTAGAACTGGTGAAAAGGAAGAACAAAGTAGCGATCAAACATTGTAACATGCAGTATGTTCAGTATCGATATCCACTATTGAAATTACGAATGATTTACGAGAAATTTAAGTGGGGACACGACCTCAAATCTGAGGTCGGACGGTTAATTTTTTACAACTTGTTAAAACTTTCAAAATATACTATATAACTATAATTGGTGTAGGAATTAAAACTTATATAAGATCCTGTGACAATGACAACTTCAAATGCTTAGAACTAAAAAAGTATTTGACTAATTTGCTATCCCCTATATATACTAAGGGCGCTTTCCAATTGACAAGGTTAGATCGGTCAGTCCGGCCAGAATGGACTTGCTTTTGATTAGGACCAAATTTTCCAGTCTGACCGTCCAAAGTCTCAAACGAATTGTGTTCCATTTAACCGGACTGACCGGTTTAACTGTGTAAATGTAAAGCCTCCTATATTAGTTAGACATATTTTGAGAAAATGGTTTAGTCAAATTATAACATCGGTCGCCATGACATTAAATTTTTGGTTCATAAAACAGACAGACCATTAGAATTTTAATTGTCTGGGATTCTGTTAAATCAGCTTTGGTTGTGTTTTCTTCAGTAGTGTCAAGAGATAACTTTTATAAAACTTGTATGGTTAATTAAATTTGTAGAATTTCTCCTAATCTATCTGTCCTTTTATTGATAAATTTGAAGTCTAAATTAAAAGAGCTTTCTAATGATATATAATAGTTGCATGCATTGTTTATTTTTAGTGTCATGAAATCCCCTTTCAGGTCCGGCTCAAAACCAGTAAGTGGGCTCACCAACTTGCAAATTAACATGGCATTATACCACAAAGATAATACCACAATATATCTCTATTGTCTTTTCCTCTACTATTCAAATTTTGGGTTTTTCGGGTCTTGTCGGACAACCATTTTGCAAATTATGCTAATTATTATTAAAAATATTATAATCTATAACAAAATGTTAAATATTTAAACAATAAATGATTTTACAAACAAGTAAAATGAAAAGCAACATTTCACAAATTTAAATTGAAAAAATTAAAGCAATACAATAAAATATGCTATATTATATATATATTTTTTGGGTTTTTTAAAAAGATAGTTTTCGTCAAATTTGTACCAAATTATTGCTAATTTACAAAATAATTACAACAAAAAAAGCTTAAACTTTGTTTAAGAGTTGTTAAAGTACAAACTATGTCTTTTCTTTTATTTCTGTGTTCATATTCTGTTTTTGTTTGCCACTTCTTGCGAGCGTTTTTGCAAGATTTTTCCATTTATTTAAGCGGATCCTGGTCAGCAGTATTTAATAAATACTTCATGGCACATCGTTGTAAAGGTTTCGTTGTAAAGGTCATTTGTTATTTATTACGTTTTGCCACATTGCCCACATATGCATACTATAGATAATTACATTGGTGTGTTGAGTGAGTGAGTGAGTGAGTGAGTGAGTGAGTGAGTGAGTGAGTGAGTGAGTGAGTGAGTGAGTGAGTGAGTGAGTGAGTGAGTGAGTGAGTGAGTGAGTGAGTGAGTGAGTGAGTGAGTGAGTGAGTGAGTGAGTGAGTGAGTGAGTGAGTGAGTGAGTGAGTGAGTGAGTGAGTGAGTGAGTGAGTGAGTGAGTGAGTGAGTCGAGCGACCGGAGGCCCCGAGGGGCTCTATATTCATAGGGGTGTTCAAAGAAAGTCTTTGAAGTACTGCAGCTTTGTTGTAGGATAGGAGATCGCTTTTAAAACTGGAGAAAGTGGTCTCATTTACACGTAATTGGGACGGTTAAGTGTTACAAGTCCTGCACATTCTTGTAATATAGGAGCGCTGGAAAGTAAGAGTTTTATTTTTTCGCGGGCGAAACTGTAAGATGTCAGGAGTCTTGTTGTTTTGATATGTACGGAGCAGGTAAGATTTCGGGATCGATTATAGCCAATTTATTAATAATTTGGAAAAAGAAGATAAGTCCAGGTATTCGTGCCAGTAAGAAACTGGAAGTAGGTTTAATGTCAGCAGTCGTTGTTTGGAATTTACTGATGATTGGAATGGTAGATTTAGAATTACTTTGGTAGCGCGCCGTTGAACCCGTTCCATGCGTCTAATAAACAGATTGCGGGGACCATACCTGAGTTGCATACCCGAGATGTGGAAGGAAAAATTATAAACATAGGTACGCACAGCGTGCAGGCCTCTGAAGGTGCTGCGTCTTACACGGTGGCCTTGAGAACGAGTTTACTGGTGGCTTGATGAAACAAAGTCAGTAATAGAAAGACCCGTGCTGCTGACATAGCGCTACACGGTTGCGTAAACACAACATATAGACGCAAAACCCGGAAGTATAGATTTTCAGGTCTAGTTTGTCTTGCCCTACATTTTTTGTTGTCATTTGACACGCTATATAACGAAACTCGCATCTTGACAAACAGTTTATTTTGTGCCCTCTCGACCGCTCGTTGTTGCCGTCGACTTCTACTCGGGAAACGACAGCGGTCTCTGGGCCACGAAACGCATTTTATCTCGTTGACCCAAAGTAGCGTTATTAAAACTATCAGTATTTCTTGGAACAAATTCAAAGGTATATATGAAGTGTATATTCTCGTGGTGAGAACACTATCTCGTGTAACTTCTTCCCAGTAACTTCTTCCCGAGGGGGAATATTTCATCGAATTCCACGAGCGAAAGGTCTATAAATTATATATTATACCGAAACATATTAATCTTTCCAAAAAAAGCTGAAATAATGTTAATAAAGTTCGCTTAGCTTAACTTTTGTTCGCTTTTCATTGTCTGTTTCCATTCTGTTGTCGTCTCAAGACTTCTGGATGCATTGTTTGTTGCTTTCTTTGTATTCCCTGTATCCTTATTTTCTTGTAACCTAACAATCTTCTTGTCAACATCTGAATGTTCAGGCGAAACGTTTTCTTGTCTCGCCAAACTCCGCCATTGTTGACAGGTTCGTTGAATCGTGCGTTCGTGGCGTTCAGCGTGGTACACGAAGCACATTCCCCGCTGCAGCGGGGAATATTAATATTACTTTTGAGGGGTAATTCAATGATTAATTGACTGGTCACATGGTACAAATCAAGCTTTCTGACTGGACAATTTACAGTTGAGGTATAATATATGTAAATATACTTAAACGTTTCAAAACAAAATAGCTATTAAGAATATTTGAACTTATATGTATATTCGAAATATAATAAATCATGTTATGTATATAACTAAGTCTATAATAATAATAAGAAAAACTGTCATTAATTCTATCCGGGAGAGCAGAAGTGCTGGACCATGAAACTATATAAACTAAAATTTGGTGGAGCTATAGAAAAACGTTTTGAAAAACTTTGACGGATCCAACATTAATCGACAAGACCTAATGAATACTACATCAAGTAATTCCAAGAAATTTCATACTCTACCGAAAATTGTTTTGCGAACTTCTTTGTCCAAAGAATATCTAGAATGGAAACTCTTGGAAAAACATTTCCTCCTCATTTTAAAACCCAGAAACTCTAGGGAAGGCCCATATTGTCCACCATATAAATGAAAATACTAAGTGTAAGTTTTTCCCGTTCGTGGATTCTCCCCCGTGACGAGTAAATAGTCTGACGTTAGTCAGAGTAAAGCACATAAAGTACATATAAGAAATCATCCAAAGAAACTGTTGTTGGGTCAAAAAAATTTCTACTTTTTTGGGTAGCATTAATGACAATTCTTAATTAAAAACAACTGGAACAGCGACTTTCGTCTAAAACTCATTCTAATCTACCAAAATATATTATTATATACTTAGGTCAATTAATAAATAACACTAAGAAGGTACATTCCATTTCACGCTTGATTTTCACTAACAGTCGAACTTTTCACCTTTCACCAAGGCGATTT
Organism: Corallium rubrum; assembly: GCA_964035015.1. Taxonomy (NCBI): domain Eukaryota; kingdom Metazoa; phylum Cnidaria; class Anthozoa; order Scleralcyonacea; family Coralliidae; genus Corallium; species Corallium rubrum. Next base: position 6,669,519 of record OZ035998.1, read on the forward strand.
TCCGTTCGGCAATTTTGACGTCGCAGGGCTTTAAGTTGTGGGCACCCTAAAACATAATATTGACTGTATAGTAATTTCCATTGTATAACTGTATAATTATCTTCCTGTTCTAAATTCCTTACTACATTGATATAGACCAACGAGGTCTGATCACGACGAATCACGGATACAATCTTACAATATTAACTTCGCGATAATGTATATAATTTGGCGATAAAATCAAGAACCTAGCATCTTTCTTAAATGTGACAGACGACAAAACCCATATTCTCCATAAATCCTGCTGATTATAAGCCATCAATATTTTGTTGGAAAGGACTCTCAAAATACAGGAAGCAATATTTCAGAGATCAAGTTACTATAGAGTGGAGAGTTTTTCAGAATTAAAATTGCAGACTTTTTTTATTTATTTTTTCACAACCAAAATAGGATGGATTTAGTTTAGTTTAGTTTAGTTTAGTTTAGTTTAGTTTAGTTTAGTTTAGTTTAGTTTAGTTTAGTTTAGTTTAGTTTAATAAGTTTGCCATTTGATTACAAAATATCATAGTAAAAACAAAAGTGTGGCAGGAGAAAGGAACAGAATTTTCGTTCCAATTGACACCAAACTCCCTTGGATTTGAAGATCATTGATATGAACAAGAGACTACGTTTTCTAAAAATGAGTTAACAAAATATAATTTACCTGTGAGCAGGCTCCGACATTCCTCTGATGTTAGTGTCCAGTCTAGATTTAGAAGTGCCAGAGAAGGCAGTTGAAGATTCGCAATTCCCCGATCAGAGATATTCGTTCTGCTCAGATTTAGTTTACAAAGCGTTCTGAGAGAATTCAGTTTGCTTGTTATTAAACAGCTGTCCGTAATACTTGTTCCAGAAATGTTTAGTTCTTCGAGCTTACTAAAACCTAAAGAGAAAGTAAGTTGATTAAAGCATGGTTGAAATTAAATCAGTAGGCCCAGCTGGCGAAACCAGACACAGTGCTATAAAGACTGGCTCCGTGTTTGGCGTCAAAAACATCGCTTGCAGTTGATTGACGCATGAACGAATGAACCAAGGACCTGCTGCGCTGCGCAGCTAACTCGTTAGAGCAACGAAATTTTATACGAACACATACCAAGAGCGCCCAACAGTCAACAGACTGACTGGCAACCGCTGATCTCTATACAACTGGATTGCTCATCCTTTATGGCCAGCGGTACGTAAACATTTTGAAGTCACTGGCGGCCATATTGTTACTCCAGGTCCGGTGTACCTTGCGGGCTTAAGATTAGTAAGAGTTTACCGGGGGAGTCGGAAAAGCCGTAAAACAATTCTCAAATGGCAGTTTACTGTTTACCGAAAAACAGAAGGGAAATACAAGCGAATACAGTCCGAAATTGTCAACTACATACTTCAAGGCTTTGTAAATACTTATGCTTTAATACCAAAGGTATATAGATAGTTTTATAATAAAGTTATTGACTGATTTCGTTGGTTTCTTACAAGTTTTGTTATATAGGCAAGTTTATCGATTAACGGACGAAATAAAAAACTACAAAATAACACATTTTACTGCTAAATAATACCAACAAATGCAAAAACTAAGCTTCTAAACCTTTTAAATGGTCCGATGTTATATGGACCAGATAAATAGACTTTAATATACAATTAACAAACCCGTGATTTCAAAGATTTGAACTAGAAGACAATGAATATATAGACAATTCGATATTCGACAATTAACCACTATCCACCTACATGAAAGAACCTCTAATCCAGCATCTCCAATAGCGGTTCGCTCTAGGTCCAACTCTTTTAAATCACGTAGACCTGGGAAGTAAATCATTTAAAAAAATAATATTCAGTTTTCTAGCGTTATATATATATATATATACGATATATATATATATATATATATATATATATATATATATATATATATATATATATATATAACAATAAATCTTTAACGTTTTTATATAATAATATACGTAAATTTTTAAACAGTTTACTGTGTCACTATATATATATATATATATATATATATATATATATATATATATATGACCGAGATATATATATATATATATATATATATATATATATATATATATATATATATATATATATATATAAAATACCACTTAAATAAGACCAATTTTTGAAAAATATATTGCTACTAATTTATGCAAGTTGTCGGGAGGGCTGCAATGTAACTACATTACAAACTAGAAGTGTCACACGAGACGATTTTTCCTTTAACGTACACCTTGAAGCACCGTTGCATTGCAAGCTGCAAGAAAAAAATGCCTTGTGTGCGGTTGTGCCATTACCAAAACCCACTGACAAAGACTCCAATGGAAAAGATTCCAGTTGCAACCCAAAAAAACATTAAACTTAAACAGAATATCGGTTTTTACGTCATAGGATTCAATGTAAAATATAGTGGCGCTACACGTTACAATATTTTGTATTTTGACCTTATCACTTATCAAAAAACAAACAAAAAATCCCCCCCAAAAATACAAAAAAAAAAGACAGACAAACGGCGCATGTGCGCAAGGGGTGAACTCCCACATGTGAATTGCCGGCTTTCATTATAGCATTCAGTGAAAATAGTCTTTCCACCAGAAAATCTACAGTATATCTTACCTACGAGGTGGTTCATTCCCTGGTCTGAGACTTTGGTCTTACTTAACGACAATCGTAAAAGTCTAATGAAATAAAAACATATAAAATGTAAAAGAAAACAAAATGAAACAAAAATATGGATTAGAAGTAAAGTAAGATAAAATTAACTAAAATGAAATGAAACTAGAATAGAATAGAATAGAATAGAATAGAATAGAATAGAATAGAATAGAATAGAATAGAATAGAATAGAATAGAATAGAATAGAATAGAATAGAATAGAATATAGAATAGAATAGAATATAGAATAGAATAGAATAGAATAGTAGCAATAGACGAACCAGGCGGAAAGCGTAATCTTGTCAGGAATATTAAAGCCCAGCATATAATTTTAAAAAGCCCCATATTGAAAGAGACATGAGTTATTTCAAATTTTTATTAAAACTAACGTTTCGTTGCTAATCCTGCAACATCTTCAGAGTGAATAATTATTTACAAGGTTATCTCGACTTATATGCTAATATATTTACAATAACAGGAAATGAGTAACTGAGAGAGGGGTGGAAGTGACAGTTAATAAATTACAGTGTGAAGTAACAGGTATGATAGAATGTTTTCAGTTATGTGTCAAGACAAGTATAGAAAAATATAAAGAAAAACGTGTGTATAAATCAAAATAAGTTTAAAGGAAGAGAACTGATTTTAGCGTTGAGTGAAAACTGATTTTAGCGTTTTCTCTTCCTTTAAACTTATTTTGATTTATACACACGTTTTTCTTTATATTTTTCTATACTTGTCTTGACACATAACTGAAAACATTCTATCATACCTGTTACTTCACACTGTAATTTATTAACTGTCACTTCCACCCCTCTCTCAGTTACTCATTTCCTGTTATTGTAAATATATTAGCATATAAGTCGAGATAACCTTGTAAATAATTATTCACTCTGAAGATGTTGCGGGATTAGCAACGAAACGTTAGTTTTAATAAAAATTTGAAATAACTCATGTCTCTTTCAATATGGGGCTTTTTAAAATTATATGCTGGGCTTTAATATTCCTGACAAGAATAGAATAGAATAGAATAGAATAGAATAGAATAGAATAGAATAGAATAGAATAGAATAGAATAGAATAGAATAGAATAGAATAGAATAGAATATAGAATAGAATATAGAATAGAATAGAATAGAATAGAATAGAATAGAATAGAATAGAATAGAATAGAATAGAATAGAATAGAATAGAATAGAATAGAATATAGAATAGAATAGAATATAGAATAGAATAGAATAGAATAGAGTAGAGTAGAGTAGAGTAGAGTAGAGTAGAGTAGAGTAGAGTAGAGTAGAGTAGAGTAGAGTAGAGTAGAGTAGAGTAGAGTAGAGTAGAGTAGAGTAGAGTAGAGTAGAGTAGAGTAGAGTAGAGTAGAGTAGAGTAGAGTAGAGTAGAGTAGAGTAGAGTAGAGTAGAGTAGAGTAGAGTAGAGTAGAGTAGAGTAGAGTAGAATAGAATAGAATAGAATAGAATGGAATGGAATGGAATAGTACCTGGTCATCTGACCGACCGTTTTCAGGGCCTCGTCGGTAACATTGACATAATCCGTGAGATTAAGAGATGTTATTGGCAGATCTAAGAGATGAAAAGATAAGTATTAAATATCAATAATGAATTTACTAACATAACTGAAAAATAACAGAACACAAATAGAGAAGATGACAACGCCCTGGAATAATATTGATAATCACGAAGATGTTAAAACACGGTGACGTCATTATCTCCAGAGCCAAATGTTCACCGGCATGAATTACACCCCATATCAAAGAGATACACAACGACAAATTGTGAGTAATCCTTACCATTTTACAAATTTTACAAGATATACCATATACATTTTATAAGAAATAGAAAATGGCCATGTTTATATGCAAACACAGGAGAGAATATGTAAAACCTAGCCGTAGCGCGTAGCGTATTATATTTTCAGCTGTTGTAATTGTTGCGGCTGTTCAGTTCTTGCTTTTGTTGTTGTTGTTGCTTTTGTTTAATAATGTTCGTTATTGATGTTGCGTCCGTTATTGTTCTTTGAGCCTCTCTCCTCCGCTGAGGCGAGGGCGTGCGGGCGAGAGAGAAGACGCGCGAGAGCCCGCGCGCCTGCGACAATTGCCTGCAACTAACCAGAATAGAAGCCCCTGCGGAGGAGAGAGTTCTTTGAGCATAGTAGTCACTTTTTTCATAGCTATACGCAAATTAAACAATTTTGGTCCACCATGTAAAAACGGTTCTATTGAAAGAAGTGTTGAGATGTACCTTGAAGATATTTAATACCATTATCTGTGATGTTTAATCTGTCTGGAAGGTAAAGTTCCTCAAGCTGCAAACCTAAAAATTCATAATCGTAATTTGGAGCTTTACGTAGTTAATAGAACGAAAGACAGTGTTAATAATGCCAAAATCCAACCAGTCGATTTCTTTCAAGAATATGATTTTAGCATTATCACAAGACAACTCAATTCGTTCTATCACCTTTAATTATAAGGTTTTAAAACTTATTTATTAATATGTCTTAAACTACAATCATAACATGCATGAATAATGGAACAGCGGCGCAAATGAATGGGTTAGTGGTCGTACATAAAAACAAACCACATGCACTATATCCCTTCGTCCTGTTACCACTCAATCTCTATACCCTCCATGCATCAATTCTGTTTTCTTTCATTGTTTCTGGAATGTGGGCCATACGCATACGGCGAAAAATAGTGCAATAATGGCAACATTGAATTGGGGGAGGAGAGAAGAGTACAAAACCCAGAGGCCGTTTTTACGAGTTGTCCGAATATATCTGGCCATATTTGCAGAATTGTGAGCGTTTCTTATTACGGGCTCGAGACCCCGACAAATGAATAGTACCCCCTCGCGGTGAAATACAATTACAAAGTGCTAAGAATTCTTATTTTAGCACGTTCAAACGTTGTTCGATAGTTATCCATTGACAACGAAAACAACTACATTGTTACTATATAAGCCGCGTTTTATTCTGTTTGCACATGAAGACCCTATTACGGGGACAGTGTTTGAGTTTAATCATATAGGCGCGCGTAGCCTACCGTACTGTAGAGGTCCCAAAGTAACCGGGGTCAGCAACTTTTGGGTAGCCGTTACATTTGGGCCCCGTTATTTTTAGACGGCAAAAAGGTGTTGGTATGACCAACAGAGGTTCTTAGGTGTGACTTGTGTTCCGAGGTTCTTAGGGTTTGTGACTAGAATCTATTTCAGATAGAAAGTTATATTGGTTAAATGTAACCCGTTACTTTCGGGTAGTCGTTACTTTCGGGGGGGGGGGGGGGGGGGCGCTACTTTCGGAAATTATTAGAGGCATCAAAAATTTGACGTTATTTTCGGGTAGCCGTTATTTTCGGGTAACAGTATTTTTGCCCTGTGGCATCATAAACAGATCGTTAAAGCAAATTTCCAGTTAAATACATAAGAGCAAAGTGGCATATGTCGGCTGGAAAGACTGAGTTAATACCATGCCTGCATGCAGTATTCACACACCTCTGAGGTGGCAAAGGCCTTCGTCTGTGACTTGTGTCTGATGTAGGTTGAGCTTTGTGAGAAAAAGATGACAGTTTAGATAAGACAAGGACTGGTCGGTAATTTTGGTTCCACCAACGTTCAGACGTGTTAAATTCTTCAGGTCTTCCAGCGCTTGTAAATCTGATACCTGGATTCAATGTTATCAAACAGAGAAAATTTATACGAATACAAGAAGACTAAGCGGATAAATTCTTTAGTGAAGTAAGAAAATAATTTTTCGTTAGTGAATTTTCCCAAATTTTTGTCCTGAAATTTCTTTCTCTTTTTGTTTTAAGACAACTCATAAGTTAAAAAACTACTTGAATTTTTAAAAATATATATGACAATAGCGTTTTTCCACATATGTGGGCGATGAAATGCAGCTTCTACTATACTTATAACTTTTAAAAATCTACTACACAATGAACTTATAAGTGATAATGGCGAAGTGAATATCGGTAAATAATAACCGAGACGAAGTCGACGTTACCATACATGGATCGCGAATGTCGACTGCGCATCAGAATAACGCGTTCTGAGTCGGGATAAAACTTAATTAACTTTATAACATCAGGCTAAAGCTGCAGTTTTCATTTGCATTTTCATTTACATTTCTGAACTCATTGTACTGAATTCCTCAGCCTAATGTTATATATTGAAATAAGTTTTATCCCGACTCAGAACGCGTCATTCTGATGCGCAGTCGACATTCGCGATCCATGTATTCACCGATATTCACTGAGCCTGAGGTGAATAATTGTTTTAGTATAAATACACATTTTCATACTTTTAGGAACAACATTTTCTTTGAAATTGTTAATTCCCTCGTCTGTCCATTGACAAATTGGCTGGCGGCCATGTTGAATAAACATGATTATCGAGAATTAGTCCGAAGTAGCTCGACCAATCAGCGCGCGTGATTTTCTATAATCACTGGTGTATTTATACTAAAACGTATTAAGCATATTTTGTAAATTATAATTTAGATAGTTTAAGGGCCGCAATGAAAACTACTGGTTTACAAGTAATTGTATCAGTATACCCTATTAAAAAGTTTATAAAGTTTATAAACTTTTAACTCGAAGAAAAATTCAAATTTGAAAACTCAGATCATGCAGACTTGGCTGCTCCGCCGCCCAATCCGTAAGATTGATGCTTCAACGCAATTCAACTTACATTGGTTTGTTCAACGTTCAGTTCTTTTAGCTCGGTCTTTCCTAAACAAAAAATAAATTGCGTTATTAACATATGCTCACGAAGATCAATTTCTTTGGAAAGTATACAACTGATCTTCTCTATATCGAGTCCTGTTGATTTTTTCACATTTAGTGTCAGAAAGCGCCAATGTGAAACATCGTTAAATGCAGCTGACCTGTTTTTGGCTAACATGGACTGCCATTGGTTCATTTATTGTCACGTGGCATTAGAAAATGTTTCCTGCGGGAGGGAATGCATCACTATATAGAGACCTTAAGATACTCCAGGTTCGGTTTACGGGTACGGGCATCCTCGTTCCCAGGGCCTCCTTGGTACACTGGGAAATCGGAGGCCCTGGTCAGATGAAAACCGGATGTCCTAGATTCTAGGACATTGAGTCATTGAATATATCACATCGCCCTGGGTGCGAACATGGACATAATATAACGAAACAAACGAGATACACTAAGATATTTGAAGAAAAGCTGCTTTATTATGACGTTCGAAAGGTTTGGTGTTTACTGTTCTTCCCGCTGGACGAACATAATTTGCTGTCGCTGACGAATGAGTCACCGAGTCACGCTATGTCTAAAATCGTTCGATTTTGAGAGTCAAATGATGAAACTCATCGCAGTTCCGACTCGCTTTATAAATCCTACTTTGTTGGCTTTATGTGTAGACTTTTCCGGTGTTATCTGAGCGATAATCTTCACTCTATTCACACCGTTGTTGACAGTTGGAAATATATTTGCCCACTTCCTGTTTTCGACAATAGCCTTCGTCCAGCCAAGCAGACGCTTCAATTGTTTTCATCTGACCATGCAGGGCCTCCGATTTCCCAGTGTACCGAGGAGGCCCTGGGAACGAAGATGCGGGTACGGGTACCGCCATTTTTGTTTACTCTTAATAGCTACCCGTTTGCCCGTGGTAGATCATGGTCTATGGGTAGATTACCCGTACCCGTAAACCGAACCCAGGGTATCTTAAGGTCTCTATTACGAGTAAACAAAAATGGCGGTACCCGTACCCGTAAACCGAACCCGGGATATCTTAAGGTCTCTACTATTTAAGTTTGTCCGCTTTTACCCATAATTCTTGCAGTCCAAACAATAGACAATGGCTCATTTGCAATCAATTGAAAGTCAATTTTCGTTTGTTTGTCCGCATTAGTTGTGCATTTGGTCGTACATCGGTTTTAGCTCAGATGTTTCATGTACATGCAGTAAAATATGCCATATTCAACCATTTAATCTACGCGCTATCACTCATTAGTTGAAGTGATCGATGATTCGAAGATTTTGGTTCGACTCTTTGAAAACTCTGCATGACGATGGTAATAGTTTATTTAGTTTTTTAATATTTTATCTATTTTTTTAATATAAGAATTGTAAATAACACAACAAAAATAAACCAAAATGGTGAAAATAGGACAAATAAATATAAAGTGATATTCTCACGTAATTAGAAATCAACTGAAATGTAATAAATAGAAAATTTCACATTTCAAAACGTGGTTTAATGCTTAAATTGTACCCTTGGGTTCAGTTATTATATAAAACTATGCTGTATAATTTTTTGAACAATTTCATGTCATATTTTAAAATTATTTATACTGCCATACTGTCTTGTTAAACACAATGAAAATGCCAACGAAAAGCACACGGTTTACCTCTTAAAACCTCCAGAGTACTGTTTGTTATGGCCGTTTTATTAAGACTTAAATTGTGAAGCTTGTCCAGACCTGGTCCACAGAATAAATCGCACAAACCTTGATCGGTCACCTGCAAGGCAAACCATGAGAGAAAGTTAGTACTCATACTATTGTTAGACCTACAATCCTGGCCGAAAGTCTTTGGGCTGTACAAAGGCTAGTCCCCTAAAGCAGACGTTGTGAGGCGCTTCCGTCACTCTATTCCCTCACTAACGTCTACTCAGACGAGCGATAAATTCCTTTCTCGATTGTTTACCAATCAGCGCGAGGCTTTCAAAATCGTGGCGCCGGATATCGATGGCTGGAGTTAATGTAAAAAAAAGGTATTGATGTTAACTCTATATATAGGATTTGCAGCCAGTGGGAACAAGGATTGATTAGCTGGTAGAATTTAGAACAGGAATATCTACAGTAAGGCATCTTGGTTCTGACCGGTTACGGTTAGCCTCCCTGAACTTGACACCATGCGTCTTCTAGTCCGTTTCAAACTTGAGCGCCGGCTTACGGCTACTATTTAGCCTCGACTCCTGGTCGACTCCTGCGCACTTTTACATCTTTGCGGCAAGGTGAATGCTTCTTTTAGTTCCACAGCCTACTTAAAACGTCGCATCTAAAAAATCGCACCCCAATGAAATGTTCAAAGAGAAACAAAAGAAACAGGGAAATGAAAGCAGGGATTTTTTTAACGTTGTCTTTAATATGTCCCATCACTCTTGGCCAGGACTGTACAGACAACCTGTAACAAACAAACAAACAAACAAACAAACAAACAAACAAACAAACAAACAAACAAACAAACAAACAAACAAACAAACAAACAAACAAACAAACGAACAAACGAACGGAGGAACGGAGGAACGGAGGAACGGAGGAACGGAGGAACGGAGGAACGGAGGAACGGAGGAACGGAGGAACGGAGGAACGGAGGAACGGAGGAACGGAGGAACGGAGGAACGGAGGAACGGAGGAACGGAGGAACGGAGGAACGGAGGAACGGAGGAACGGAGGAACGGAGGAACGGAGGAACGGAGGAACGGAGGAACGGAGGAACGGAGGAACGGAGGAACGGAGGAACGGAGGAACGGAGGAACGGAGGAACGGAGGAACGGAGGAACGGAGGAACGGAGGAACGGAGGAACGGAGGAACGGAGGAACGGAGGAACGGAGGAACGGAGGAACGGAGGAACGGAGGAACGGAGGAACGGAGGAACGGAGGAACGGAGGAACGGAGGAACGGAGGAACGGAGGAACGGAGGAACGGAGGAACGGAGGAACGGAGGAACGGAGGAACGGAGGAACGGAGGAACGGAGGAACGGAGGAACGGAGGAACGGAGGAACGGAGGAACGGAGGAACGGAGGAACGGAGGAACGGAGGAACGGAGGAACGGAGGAACGGAGGAACGGAGGAACGGAGGAACGGAGGAACGGAGGAACGGAGGAACGGAGGAACGGAGGAACGGAGGAACGGAGGAACGGAGGAACGGAGGAACGGAGGAACGGAGGAACGGAGGAACGGAGGAACGGAGGAACGGAGGAACGGAGGAACGGAGGAACGGAGGAACGGAGGAACGGAGGAACGGAGGAACGGAGGAACGGAGGAACGGAGGAACGGAGGAACGGAGGAACGGAGGAACGGAGGAACGGAGGAACGGAGGAACGGAGGAACGGAGGAACGGAGGAACGGAGGAACGGAGGAACGGAGGAACGGAGGAACGGAGGAACGGAGGAACGGAGGAACGGAGGAACGGAGGAACGGAGGAACGGAGGAACGGAGGAACGGAGGAACGGAGGAACGGAGGAACGGAGGAACGAACGAACGAACGAACGAACGAACGAACGAACGAACGAACGAACGAACGAACGAACAAACAAACAAACAAACAAACAAACAAACAAACAAACAAACAAACAAACAAACAAACAAACAAACAAACAAACAAACAAACAAAGAAATGCATGTAGAAATAAAGAAGACAATGTATAACCAACAAAGTAACAAACAAACAAGCGAACAAATTACAAACACGAAACAAAAAACTAATTAACAAACAAAACAGGCAAAAAATAAACATATATATATAGGCACCTTGGTGTTGTCAAGTTTAAGTGTCTCTAAGTTCTCGAGAGCTACACGTGAAAAAACAGAAACAACAAGGCGTTTACTTTACCTTCAGGGAAAAAACTAAGAAAACAAATCACCAAATAATGGGCTCGACATACTTTAAAGAATTTAAGGGCCTAGCTAGACCTGGTCAACAGTCTATGAACAAAAAATCACGAAGGGTTCACAGACCTGAGGCAGACCAAGTTCGAGTCAGCGGTGTGGCACAGGGCTGTAGTCTTAAGGAACACTTTCACTCACATTTTAAGTGGTTCAGACACTTGTTCGTAAGCTGGATACAATTGCTAAAATCCAAAAACTGTATTTTCTTCATGCCTACACAAAAACAATGGTTTATGTCCTTTATGTAACCGTAATATTGTATGTTATTCCTTCACAATGTCGAAGCTATTTAAAAAGGTATCTATGCGGACAGGTATTTACTGTTAAAAGAACAAATTATGAAGTTTACAGTTACCTGTGATGGATTCGAGTGCTCTATCGGTAAAAACAGTGCAGGACTGAACACTAAGATGTGTCAAATTCCTAAAATACCTAACAGGAATTAAAAAGAGGCAAGTTAACCAACTGAAAAAAGACAACTGAGAGAAGATGAGAGAAGAGAAGGTGAACAACAAAAATACTGGAAGAGCATACAAGTACATGTATAGACTAGTTGGTCCGATAAATCTGAAGTGCATGCTTGTGTGTGTTTGACTACTGACAAGCTACTATTTATAAGTGATAACATGACTTGAAGGAAATTAATAATTAAATGTCCCCGAAAACCGAGGGATGAGAAATTGGGAGATAGAACGTGTAATAAAAACATACGTAGCTCAAGAGATTTATTTAACTGTGATGGATTTTGTGAAGGACACGATTTAACATTCACGTAATGGTTTATAATCAAGCTTTATGTCCCTTGTGAGTAGTGAAATTGAATGCTCTTTTCATGTTCGCTCATTCGTCTTGATGAGGAAAAATTAGGACATTTTCTCCCAAACCTGGGAAATTGACATTAAATCGAGCGGTGAGAACAAAAGAAAACGAGTCAATCATGGTATTATTATTGAGAGTGTGTTCAATCTACAGACACTTGTTTCATGTGTGTTTCAGGTTTTTAGCCTGCTTTAGCTTTATTGCATCTCGCACTGGTAATTAGCTATAGCTTTATTGCAGCTCGCACTGGTAATGTGTGTTTCAGGTTTTTAGCCTGCTTTAGCTTTATTGCCAGCCGTCATTATTTTTGATCAATATAATTTGTAGTCACTCAGCTCGATTAGCTTTTAGTTATTTTTGAGGGACTTTTACCGAAATCTGTACATATGTAAACAATTGTAAAATGTCTTGTATGTTGTATGGTAATAAACATATTTTCTTCTTGGTCTTATACCACCTCATGCTCTCTAGATGTGCGAACTATACCTATAACTATCCCACAAGCAGTTGTCACCAGCAATTGCTTGGGTATATATTATAAGTGGTGTTCTCACATCTAGATTGTTCCAAGCTACACTGATGAGCTGTAGTACAGCGAGGCACGTGTTCCCCTCAAAACAAACAAGACGGTCAGCGATCATTCAACAGTGTTTGGCAACAGAAGAATCAACAAAGATGGAGAATGTGACGTCATGTGAAAACGATCCATACCGGATTTAATTATATAGGCGGTTATGAAGAGAAAGCCCATGGGTTCTGATATATATTCTGGTATCAATGTCAGTGTAAGTAAATATATGTGCGTGGATGGTATAATAACATGATAATATTAGCATGTGGCGACATATATTGATAAAAATAATGAAGGACAAGTTGGAACACTTGCGCAAAAGCGTACGCAATGAATCTCATTGACATGTTATAACGCAAAAATTCTAATATGAATATTAGTAAAATTTTCTATAAAATCGCGCAATTTATTTACCTTAGAGTGTGGAAAAGCTCGTTAGTCACATATAGATAATGATCCAGTACCAACTGCTGTAATTGACTACGAAAATGTAAATAAATCTCCAAAATAACGAAAATACATGATCTTGAAGAATGTTTATGCAATATTCTGATGAGAATCAGAACACATGGGAATGAATTAATAACAAGTTCTACTGCTATAAAATACTGTTATAGAATATACAAAGAAGTCAAAACGTTGACCCAATATCCACTCATTATTTGAATTGGGATATCTATAAACCGTTGAACAATCATCTAATCCACAATCACAAATCCTTCTTCTAACCAAAAGCAAAGTATTAAAAATTGTAGAAGGTATACCTTCACCATGCATGCACCATCATTAAGTACCTACTAAGGCATTGCCTACCGTAAAACAACGCGTTATCAGCTTGGTCATATGTAGTTGTGCATATGCACAAAAGCTGAGACTATTATTTTGAGTTGTATTTTTGCAGCATATAGTAAAAGCAAAGTTATCAGTTTTCAAAGTACTCTAGAATACGTTTCTGAGCTAGAGCCGTACGACACCATGTGCTTGAATACCCGAAATAACCTCGCTCTTGTATTTTTGGTTTGCACTTAACGTTAGCGATCACGGCGGTCATGTTGGAGGAACTTTAACAAAATAATTCATTAGCAGCTATTGTATTTGGAGTATGTTTTGGCGGCCGCCTTGACGTCAAGTGCAAACCAAGAATATAAGAGGGAGGTTATTTCTGGTATTTAACACCGAGGAAATTCACTCACCAAGAGATGAAACAGTGGAGAGTCTTTGGCGTTAGTGCTTTCTTTCTCATCAAATGTTTCAAAATTTTCTGGCACATTCGATGTGAAATACCTGCAAGACTTCCTACTGGATACTGATGTCCAGGCAGTCGACGAGCAACGTCTTTTACACAAATATCTACCAGAAGAGACACATCTTGGCTTGGTAAGAACACGTCCACTGGCTTCTGATGCTCAGCTACATAAAAATATTGTCAAGAAAACCATGACTTGAGGATTTACTGAAAATAATCCTTAAATACTAAAGACAAAAACTAAGTTGATTCCACGTAATGATAAACGAGACCTAAGAAGTTTTTAACCATTTTCATTAGACAATACTTCAAACCGCTTTATACAAAACTAACAAAAAGCCATCAAACGATTTCACTATTTCGCAGCCGGGTTAAAGTGATTACTTTGTTCGTATATTGCACGTTACGGTATTCGGTGTTCATTGTGACGTAGGTGGGAGATGTTCGCTAGTACCTTCTCTCCCCACCCCCGTTCAAGGCACCAGGTGCGTTTCAGGACAGGTCTAAAGGCGAGCAACTCATTTACTCGTATTCTTTGGTTGCATCCATTTACCTATACAAGTATATTTCCAGTAACGTACACGTCTCACCAGGGGCTCTGGAAGCAAGCGGGTGTCCGGACACCCGCACTTTCTGGACTGTGGGTGTCCCACATCAGAAGGATACCCACAATATTTTAGCAAATTTTAAACAAATTGACATTTTGGGGACTATCTGCAACTCTTCACAAATTGTTCAGTGTATTGTTCACTAATAAAAGTTCTTGAAGTTGTTGTGAACTTGTGATGTTATATTGTATGTTATGTATATAGAGGATATTACACGATGGTGCGAAGATATGGATTTTATCTTCAAGTGGTGAAAACAATATTTTACGAATGAGCGTAGCGAATGAGTAAAATATCGTTTTTACCACGAGAAGATAAAATTCATATCTTCAAGCCAGTGGATGTGTTCTTTTTATTATATAGATTCAATGCAAAAAGAGGTAAAATTCTTAATGACGTCATTGATATCTTCACTAGTAAGGATATGGAAAATACGACACTGCATATTTTCTAATAAAACACTCGCATCTATATAATAAATATAGTTATTAGTTATCTATTATATTCTCTGAAGGGCGTGGCCCTGTTTATGGCATTCTGCGAAACGCAGGACACCCACAACTTTGAAAAGCTTCCAGAGCCCCTAAGTCTCACCTGCATTGAACAAAGTGAAAAGGTTGTAAACCACCAACATTTTTAGTAACGAAATACCAACCTTTCGAGTAGGATCATTCACATTTTAAGGCGGTTTTCCACTAGGCAACATTTGTCGACCGACTCGACATTTTTCTTTTGTCTTGGCTAATTAATTCCACTCGAGAGCTTGCGAGACAAAAGAAAATGTCGCTTCGCGCGACATTTTTCGCCTAGTGGAAAACCGCCTTTAAGCCCGTTCTCCACTAGGCAGGCACGTAGCCAGGATTTTGAAAGGGGGGGAGCCGAAGTCAAAATAAGTCATTAGGGGGGTCCGGGGGCATGCTCCCCCGGGAAATTTTGAAATCGGAAGTCGCTGAAATGCCATTTCCTGGCTTTTGGAGGAAGATTTTACAGACTCTAAAGGTTAAAAAACGTCATATAAAATACTCAAAACATGTAAACGTCACACAGATACTCAAAATGCATACACTCAGTAGATTGAATACACTGTTTACAGTTTATTTCCTGACACAATGGCTATTGCATCAGTTTTGTAGTTACATGTCTGTTGTTTTATATCAAAAGGGGGGGAGCCGCGGCTCCCACGGCTCCCCCCCTGGCTACGTCCCTGCCACTAGGCGAATTTGTTCGCGCGAATCGAATCGAAATACCCGTTCATGCAATGTAATTGGTTGGTGCTGCTAGTTTTCGCGCCAATTTTCTTACTTGCCAATCATATTGCCGGAGAATTCGTTTCGCGCGAACAAATTCGCCTAGTGGAGAACGGGCTTAAAGCCGGTTTTCCACTAGGCGACATTTTTCGCGCGAAGCGACTTTTTCTTTTGTCTCATGAGCTCTGAGCTGGAACTAATCGGAAACCTATTGAATCTGAACAAAAGAAAGTCGCTTCGCGCGAAAAAAATCGCTTAGTGGAAAACCGCCTAAAGTCTGCTGAAAGGCTCCACTCGAAACCTCAGTATTTCTTTACTAAAAATCTCGACAGTTTATCACCTTTTCAGTTTGCTGTATCCAAAAAACTAACTAAAAAGTCAGTCTACTTTTTTTACACTCTCACCTGCATTGGGCTGAGCCACCATTCTTGACCTAGACACAGCTGCTTCGGCTGGTGAGTCAGCGTGCACCACAGGTTGAATAGCATGTGGATTGTACACATGTCTTCCAAGAGAAACACCAGCTCCCCATGCATGCTGGTTTTGTCCCTGGAATGGACCAACGTCTAACTCATTGATACCATCATGTCCAACATCATCATTTCCAACATCATCCACTGGACCAATGTCCTCATTTACATTAACATCTTCATTTTCAGGTTCATTTTCTGGTTCATTGTCTTGTGCGCCCATTGAAACATGGCCTACGCCCAAATTGTGAGTGTCACCTTGTGAAGTTTGGAAACTAACATGCGAGTCTATAAAAACAAGCAACCGTTTTTACTGACTTACCGTTATAACATGATAAGCTACCTGATATAATATACCGGATCATAATATAAGTTTGATAATCTCCTTTGAAGATGATGGAATCTGTGTATATCAAACGTAATGATCCGGATCTCAGTTTTTACCCACAAAGCCTTAAAGATGCATCCTTTGGCACGTAGTTAATTAATGTGCAAAAAAAACAGTACATGTACTTCATGAAAGCCCATCCCCATCACAAACTAAACTAAACTAACTATATTTATCCAAACAGTGAACTAAAAGTAGTGTGCTGCGTAGGGAGTGTTGAAACAACAATCGAAAAATAGTATATGGTTTGATATACTACCGAAACAAAGAACGGTGAACGTACAGTAGGAGTCTAACGTGAGGAAGGGCTCCCGCTCGAAACGTTCGACTCCTACGTTCTCTGTTTTGGCAGTATATCAAACCTTACTATCCAGTTCGATTGTTAACTATATTTATACTGGATAACTCTATAATTATATCTAAACTGTTATCTATAGAGGACAACAGTATAAGGGCCATCCCTCGTTGGTTCAGTGTTACTACAGGAGGAAACCGGAGTACCCCAGAGGCGTAGCCAGGATTTTTTGTCAACGGGGGCCAGGAAAAACCTAGCGGGGGCCAGCTTAACTGAGGCATATATGAAGCTAAATTTTCTCAGAGGGGGCAGCACTTTTGCCAGAGGGGGCCGGGGCCCCTGGCCCCCTTCTGGCTACGCCTCTGGAGTACCCGGAGGAAACCTGTGGTGTTTGGTAGAGTCAAACTGGAAGCACTCTTCTCACATGTGGTCAAGGTAAAATTTTCAATCAGATATCTGCTGAGAGCAGGAATCGACCCTGTGTCGCAGAGGTGAAAGGCTCGTGCGCTAGACGCTAGTAACCACCGTGCCACTAACGCCCCCCCCCCAAAAAACCCCCAAAAAACCTAATCTTAACTCAGGACAAAATTATATATAGGCATACATGAATATATACTCATAATTTACTAAGTGTTATTAATACCTGAAATGTTCTTCATTTTCAGAACCAAACAACCACTAGGAGCAAGGCCAAGTTCTGCCAAAGATTCTAGCAGATTATCAGACGAAAACTTCTTGTGAGGAAACGGCTGTGAAGCAATTAAAAAAACGGTTTAACAATGGCATGGATCAAGGTTAAAAGGGATAACTTAAATTAAGTCTGACCCGTCCAGTCTTTCTGCCGCTTTTCTAAAATATGTCGTCATATGGTTTTCGGAAAAGCTAAGCGGTAAACCAGATTTCTGACTTGGGTTAAGATTTCTATTGTGGTTATAAGAAGATTGCTAAAATTTTGAGAAGCTTGACAAAACTTGGAAAAAACAAATTTAAGCGGGTCGCGTGTACAGTTAGTTTGCTGCCTCTCACCAAACGTTAAGCCCGGTTAGACGGGTTAGTACTTGGATGGGTGACCGCTCGTGTGAGTAGAGTGGTATTTGATCTCTCCTGGGCTTCGAAGGTTTTTCGTCGGGTTCTCCAGTTTTCATCCCTCCGTAGAATCAACACCTACATCCTGGCTGCTGCTTACGTCGATCTGCGTCCTTCGCAATTCAGTCACTGGCTGCAAGTATAAGGATGATTAGCCCCCAGTCCTTTATTTTGGAAAAGCCGCAAAAAGACGGGACGGGTCTCTTTGAGTCAACCCTTTTAACATCGACGTTTGGCATGATTCAACTATATTACTAAAACCAAATTCTAAAGTAGAGTGCTGCGTAGGCAGTGTTTTGGATAGAGCAAAGTGAAAAGATGGAAAACTGCAGAGACATTTAAGCAACAATATACGGTGCCCTTCATAAGATTTTACTCTGACAAAGGACACCGCACAAAACGGCAGTATTTTGTTCTAAAATTAACTAAATGTCTAAATCAATGACCCTCATTGAACAACATTTCATGCAATGGGGCGCCAGGAGGAATTCGCCAGGGCTTAAGGCTCTTTTCCAGTCACCACAAAAACCAGCTCGCTGTGTTTGCATCTAATTAAAAACAACTCTCAGTGCTTGCATGTTTTCTCGTTGTCAGTTCTTTTTAATGAGATACAAGTACTCGCAGCAAGCTGCGAACTAGTGTCAGATGAAAACCAAACCAAAAATATACATGATCTGATAAAAACGCTACTCTGTTTTGAAGTAATAGATCAAACACACACAAGATTTTATTGTTTTCGAGTGTTTGGAGTCCCCTGAGTGATGAAACACAGCGGACAAACGAGTGTTTGATCTTGCTTCTCAAACAAGTACTCGCATCGCGATTTGCCCTGTTTTCTTCATTGATTTCAATATGCAGATTACGAAATGTGATCCAGTTCACTAGGAAGTTTCCTACAGGTTTTCATTGGGTATCAAAACTCATGCATGTGATGTGCTATACGTTCGTGGATAATGAGTTTGAGAACGTAGAAAAAAGAACAATCGCGTGCAAAACTGTTGAAGCGGATTTAATTTTTTTTGATAAAATTATGATACCTGGAAAAAGTCTTACGATAAATCTGACTTATGTTTATCATTTTCCCTCTTCCAAATTCAACATTCGCTATTGTTGATGCGTACTGATTATATTACTAAAGCAGTGGGGGTTTTTCCTCCTTGACCAACATTGATTGGGAGAGGAGTCAACTGAACACATTCTTTTTGTTCGTGGACTATTCCTGCGAGACAGTGAATGAATTAAATCGAAATTAACGCGAAGATGAAATGATGTCCACCTTATTAGCGACAACGTCGTCCAATGAAGAAATTAGTATAAATTTTGAAAGAATAATTTTACTGTACTTTACCTGAATTATATCGACATCGTCAGTCTCATTATAATTCTGTTGTATTCGTGTGATGATGTTGAACAATGTTTCATCTCTATCACAAACTTCTGTGATATTTTTGCCACTTGACAGTCTGATCTAAATATGTCATATAAATAGAATAACATTAAACATAAACATTAATGAAATAAGGTAGCCCTAAATAACAACTTATAACATGTCCCTCTAATAACTTATTTACAAATAATATACTGTTTGCTGATATTAAAAACCGAGGGGAGTGCTCAACAATCAACAGTGCCGCCATGTCACTCATCCTGGGCAATCAAAGTTCTTAAAACGAAAATGATATTTTTTCGTCATTAACTGGTGTAAAAGTTGAGGGGCATTGTAAAATCCACAACAATGGCTTGCAGCCTGAGAAACATACTCTCATCACCACAATTGATCGTACCGAAAAAGATGGCGACTTGTACATTTAACCACAATCCTTTGCCCATAGTAAGTATTGTTTCTTGTACAATTATCGGAAGATAGGTCTTCAAAAAGATGAACTTTGGTAGGAATGAAGTTCTTGCTTACAAAATCCATGTTAACATGATAAACAATGTTTAGTTGTTATTTGAGCTGATTTGAGGTCGCAAGGCATTGTGGTTAAATGTACCGCCGCCATCTTTTTCGGTACCGCAATTAGTTCCGATTTCATTAACCACCGTTTGACTTTTCTAGCAACTGTAAGTTCTTGGCGGGTGTCGTAGAAATAATTAAATAACCTCAGTACTAGACTCGTTCCCAAGTGTTTGTCGTTGCGGGATTGTTGCACAGCGTGCAGCGCTGTAATTTTCGGTCTCATAAACGGTCGTTGCCAACCCGTACGGTCCCACTGACTAAATTCAGTTGAATTAACAAAATGGACACCGAAAACAGTAATTTTTGTTCTTAAGGAGTTATTTCACCTGACTTTAACCGCAAACCTCGTCTTTTTTATGACACCTAATTAAACCCCAACAAAACCCCTAACCCCAATCAGAAATCAAGTTTACAGCCTATCTTATACGCTAACTCGACCCGCCAACTAGTATATGCAATGAGCGTTAGGTTTCTTCAGTTTGAAGCTATTGTTAAGGCATTAAATAACCATTGTTACACTTTTGAATTGTATGCTTTAGTCTTTGCATATGACGATAAAACGTACAGTATGTCCGTGACATGAGAGTCCGCTCAATACGGACACCTGGATAATACGTACATTTCTGCGTGTCCCTTTGGTGTCCGTATTAACCGGGTTCCACTGTTACCTTCAATTTGCATTTGCTTTTTGCAGAATCTGAAGAACCAGATGTTTTTTGTGACGAGCATGAAGGACTGTTTATATCAGGTACAGATACGCTAGGCTTTCCACATGGGATTAATCCTGCACTCCTAGTTTTTGAGATGTCTCTATCTTCTTTAATTTGGTGCAAAACCTGCTGACGAATCTACAATATACCGAGAGAAAATTAGTTGATAACAAATATTTTTATTTATTAACATTGTCCGTTAAAACAAGATTAAATATCTTTGATAAATTAAACAACAAATAAAATCTTAAAACAAGAAAATATATCTTAACAACAAATGAAACTGTGATATTTCGACTTTATTACAAAGTCATCATCAGACCAAGTCTATAATATTATATATATATCTTTATAAGATTTGTGTGTTTTCTACAGTGCATTAATTGTATATCCCTCTTGGAGTTTTAGTATACTGTACCTCTCTGTCAATAAGTTTGAGCTTTTTAGCTTCACGCTGAATAATATCTCTTTGTCGTTCTTCAAAATCCTTTTGAGCTTTCTGTTGAGACTCACTAGCAGCATAACGACTCACTACAGCATCATTATTCTAGTAAAAAAAAGCACACAACTGCAAGCTTGAAAACTGTATAGATTTCTAATGTTTCGTGGAGTTGAAAAAACCCTCATACAATTTACTTCGTCCCCCTCCCATAACATATAGCCATTTTTCGCTAAAAAAATTATCAACATGATTTGATGTTCCCATGCATGCATTTATAACAGCTGTTGTTGCATCGGCGACTGTTGTAATTGTTGTAGAAGTTGAACTCGATTCTACTTTAACAACAGTGGCTGAATACGAAGTTGAGTATATACGATGTGTACATTCAATTTGATAAAAAAAGTCAAAAAAAGAAACCTCTGTAACTACAGTGGAACCTCGTTAATACGACCACCATTGGGACAAAAAAATGTGGTCGTAATAACAGAGTGTTCGTATTAATGGGGGAGTATTACACTACTTAGAATGTATTCAGGCCAGAAAAAAGTGGTGGTCGTAGGGCGGGGTTCCACTGTAAACTATAATATTAGCTCACTTTAGCCACATCATATGCCGAATGGCTTGATTCACCGATACACGACGTAGTAAGTTCTGATGAAGTAACTGGAGTTTCACTTTTGCTGGTTCCCTGTGAAGTATTCCCTTTGTGAAGCAACCTGCAGAAAATAATTATTATAGTTTCAGTATAATATACCTGCATGGTTAGGTTGAGTATGATGGCTAATGTTCGCATGGTTTAAAATATACATGCAGCAGTCTGTACATGCAGCAAATATAGCAAATATACATGCAGCAGCCATGTCCATAAAAAATAAAGAGCAAGATGGGTCAGGGATGTAAAATTGTAAATTAAATTAAACTAACTTCTAATACTGCGTCTTTATCGGCACACTAAATCATATATTTCGTCTGGACGTCTCTGATTCCCGTCTTTATACAAGATAAAATTTGAGACGCATTAAAAGACGCACTAAAAAACTTTGCCTAAGTACGTCCAGATGCACAATGCGCGTATGTACTATAAAAACAGCAGTTGAATAACCCCATAAATTGTCTAAACTGTTTTCTGTGAATGTCCAGTAAAGCCGGTTTTCACCTAGGTAGTCAAACTCTTCTCGTATGCAGCCAAGGTGAAAAACCCGCGGGTTGCAGCTAACCAACACCCCACTTAGCTTCCTCCGCAGGCAACTCTTTTCTCCTGCAAAAACGGGAATCCCGCAAAAACGGGAATGCCGCAAAACTTATCGCCGCAATTACTCCCCCTCTTTCGCTCCCCCCGCTCCCATCATTTATCGGGCTGATGTCACACCTGGTCACACAAATCCCACATGTCCCCTGATCAAAAACGTTGAGTTGCCTGCGGAGGAGGCTACACCCCACTAATGTGTCATTGTATAATTGCGTCATAAAGCTGAGCGTCGCCAAACTTTTGTTAGACCAGCTAACATATCTTAGAAATAAAACTTCGCAGCGGTGCCACTTTGTATATACAATAATACATGCACAACGGAACTCATAAACAGATTTATAAATAAAATAAATAGTACACCTTTTATCCTATAAACTATAAGAAAAACACAATACTATAGAACTTGCCATTCAACAGCAGACTCAACAGTTAATTTTCCTTCAGCAACAGCAAGCTGACATCGATCAAAATCAAACCCAAAAGACATCAGAGTGGCAAGTAGGGTGTCCACATCCTGAAATAAAAAAGAAAACAACAGTCCAATATATACTTATCCCATGCATGACACACCCAAAATTCATTGTTCCAAGAGACGCGTTAAATCCTTTATCCAACTGTCTTAGGGGCTGTTTACATGAGCCGGGCTAACCGGGCTGACTCGTGTCACGAAATTGTTCTCTCGGCCACAAAAAGAAATCAACGTTAGGATTCGTTTACATCTAAACTAAATCAATTCTTCTTTGTACATTTAGTTTACACGAGTTTCAAATCCACAGTGAGATCCTAATCAATCGCGTGAGCCAAGTTAACCGGGCTAGCCCGGCTCATGTAAACAGCCCCTTAAACGACGTCAAGTGGGCAGGGCTTTAAAGCGAGGGAAATTGTGAGGTAAAAATGCTCATTAGTGTGCGATAACTATAGTGGGATAACTATAGTTATCCCACTAGGATAACTACTTATCACGCTATGCATACAAATGAGATCAACACTGCTAATTTGGCATAATTTAAACAGCAAATGGTTTTCATTCACAATGAACATTCACTGAAACAAAGCATTTTATCGTTTATCAGAAATGTGTTTTAACCTTGATTTCAATCAGCTATTGTCTTCTCGTGTAATTTTGGGTGTGTCATGGGATAAGATGGTTGCCTCGTGGCTGTTGAGCTTCACTCACGATGTTAAATCCCATATCACACTCGTGACCATTAATTAACCTATACTTGAATACATGAATAATTCACGAGGAAAACACAAAGGAAATAAGTACCATGTCCGTGGTTTTATACCTGATAAAACTTCTTGACGTCAGAAAGAATACTAATGAACATACAATTTTATATAAAGAATACTAATTAACATACAATCTTATATAAAGAATACTAATGAACATAACATCCAATAACGAATCGTTTTTGAAGCCATTCAAAACACTCGCATCACGTGTTTTATCAGATCTAAATCACTCGGGCTGCGCCCTCGTGGTTTTAAATCTGATAAAACACTCCTGCTCGTGTTTTAAATATTACATACACAACAGTATATCATTCAGCTAAACGCAATAAGGACTAAGACTAAAGGCCTAATTTGCTTGCAACATACGATATAGTCATAGATACCAATAACAAAACAGTTACAATAGAACAAAGCTAGAAATTTAGCACCACTGGCACTGGGATTTAGAAAATGTCGCTCCACAACTGGTAGTGTGCCAACCTTTTTGTTACTTGTTATTATAGCTAGTAAAAAAACTACTCTTTAGGGCTTGAGTTGTTCATATGAGCCGGGCTAGCCCGGCTAACCGGGATGATTTGTGTCACGAAAATCTTTCCTGGGCCGCAAAACAAGATCTCAATCAACTTTAGGATGCTATTACATCTAAACTAAACTAATTCTTTATTGCAAATTGATTTTATACATGTTTTAAAGCCACAGTAAGGTCCTAACAAAACGAGCCAGCCCGGTTAGTCGGGCTTGCCCGGCTCATATGAACAGCCCCTAATAGTAACAAGATTTGTAATATCCCAGATTCTTATATAAAAATGTATACCCGACCACGGTCCATCTTTTTCCAGGACCGCTGTCCAGATAATGATTTTGCTGTTGTAAATTTCTAAGGTTTTCACACTATAAATTCTTATACAATCATTATCGAAAAACACGAGATATTGGCCATAAAACAAACAACTTATTAACCTCGATTACTGTATACTCGGCCTGTACGAAAAAATATCAGACCTTGGTGCGGCTCGGTCTTAATATTGGCCCTTACAGACCTCGTGCTTGGATAAAAATATTTTTAATATATACAAGGTAAGTATCTGCGAAAACTTGATCTCAAATGCAAATTTTAATACTTTTAGAAATAAGAAAGCTTTTCATGATTTTTCTTACAATTTCTCATTAAAGGTATACTCATCTACCGGCGACTCCTAGCGCCAGCATGCATGTCGACGAAGTTGACTCAAGTTTAACTTCGGCGGCATGTCAGCGTTAGAACGTCGTGGAAACATACATATTACATGCATGATCATCAGAAATTTTTCAGAGAAGACAGAGAAGAAGAAATTTGTGGTTCTGTGAGCGCCATGCCTGCGAAATTGAGGCAAGCTCGATGTCGCCGAGGAGTCCCCGGCGTACAAGAACATAACCTGCTGACAGAGTGCCCCTTTTACTCCAACGAGAACAAGGCTTGATAAATTTAGTAAATCTGCTGTGATGCTCAATTGCAAATCATAATTCAGAAGTGACAGGTGTCTATCGTGCAGTGCTATTAAAGTCTTCTGTTCCCATATAGGTATACTTGAGGGGGGAGGGGGGTCTGAGCGGAGCTAAAGCTCCACCAAATTTTGCGCAATATCTTTGGACAGCAAGTAAAATTTAGACAAAGGGGTTTACATTTAGACGAGGGGATTGTATAATTTAAAATAAGAATAAGGCGTTGTGCAGGACTGGTGCATGTGTTGCCATTGAGTAGGCGCCATACTATTGGCTATATTATAAGTAATATTGGGCATTTCACTCGATTACATAGCATGTTCTAAGAGTTTTGGGTGAAGGAAAATTCGAGTGTAGAATATATACATTTTAAGACCAAACCGGGACCAGTTGCGAAAAATGCAACTACACAGGCCTTCCGGCAGGAATTGAACCCACGACCTTGCGATTCTAGTGCAATGCTCTGACCACTGAGCCACGGAGGGCGTTGCCGAGAGCTTGATCGCGAGTTCTGTATATATAATAAGGTGGTAATGCCAGGAGAGAATTGGGTATATTATAAGTAATATTGGGCATTTCACTCGATTACATAGCATGTTCTAAGGATTTTGGGTGAAGGAAAATCCGAGTGTAGAATATATACATTTAAATTGTATAATATATTCTTTGGGTTTCGAAGAATTAAAGAACATATGTGGCGTTGGTTTGCCTTCTACTGCATGCTTTCGCTGGCCTAGCCAACCTCTTAACTTGTCCTCCTGCCCCTCTCTACCCATTATCATGCCCCATGCAGATCTCTCAAATGACGGTAAGTGATTTTACAGTGCACGAAATTTCGGCTTGATGTTCCACATGCGCTAATGGCACACATCCTTCCCTATCCAGGCTATCCTTGAATGTTTGTTCTCTTCACCCTGCATAAATAAGCTATTGTATGCACATGCACAGTCTTCCAGTTTTTAGTTATCCAATCTCTATCCAGTAGGGTAAGAACATATCTAATATGAACGGGTTTTCAGATTGGTTATAAGTAATGCATAACATTTTAAATTATGAACTGGTTCTAATATGCTCGTTACTGACTATATAATTTTATAGGGTTATAGGCCTGGTCATAGTTAGTTAGTTATTTTATTTGCTTTGCCATACTCAAACAATACGTACAGACATCGACAAAAACAACTGCATGGCAGGGCAACCGCAACAGCTTACGCCAATTAATGCGGTCCCTAAAGATTACAACAAATACAACTACAGTACACCAGATAATTCACAAACATTAAGCTAAAAACAACACGATATCGATTTAGTTAGATCACGAGCTTTGTTGCATTTGATGCATATCGATTTCCATGTTCGTGGATCATCTGCATTAAAACAGTGTTCTAATGCTAAATTATAGTAATTATATAGTCCTTTTTTAAAGTCTTTTAAAGTTATACATTTAATTGTTAAGTTCCTTGGCAATACGTTCCAGATTCTAGTTGTCCTAATTAAGAATGATTTCTGATACGTAGATGTTTTACATTTTGTTGTCTGAAATTGTAAACAGTTTGGGTTTGCTGATCGTGTAGGTCTATTTGAATTTTGAGGTTCTGGTAGTAATATGATTTCTTGGAGGTACGCGACATCGCTGCCATATTAAAGTCAGGCGCGCAATGACAAAACTACGTGTTTAAGACCAGGTTAAGATGGACAGATGTTCTGCTAGGTTATATAAGACGTTTCGTTACAGCCTTATGTTATATACGCTACATCATAAGACATAGCCCTACGTTGTAAAACGTTACACTGTGTTTTAACCCATTCAACCCTAGCGGCCTCCCGATGACGAGTAAAATCGTCTGGCGTTAGCCTGAGTAAAATACTAAAAGGGAATTCAGGGTTGAGAGGGTTACGACCTTTGGATATACGATGTTAAAATAACACGTTCCGCTACGATACGAAACGTTCCGTTATGTCGTAAGATGTTCCGCTATGCTATAAAATGTTTCCGCTACGTTGCAAGACGTTGCACTACGTTATTAGATATTAGGCTACGTTTTTAAGACGTTATAACGTCACTAAAAGAAGGTTTTTTTAATATTTCCCTCAAACTGGAGTGTGATATATAGCTGTCATAACAAAGAGGAGCGTGACAAAAAGCGTATCTTGATGCTGGATGCGCGTGACAAAGCGCGCGCACTTACTGTACACCCAGTTAAATCTAGCCTGCGGACCCAGACGTATTTCCCCGCCCTCGTTACAACGAGGGCATGGAAATACGTCTGGGTTCGCAGGCCAGAACTTTTAAATAGGATAGGATAGGATAAACTTTAGTTACACACACTAGCCCCAGCAGCTTGGTGCTGATTTCCATGAGGGGTGCGCACTTTACAATAAAATATAGTAAAAATAATTACGTGTACATAAATATTAGTGACTAACAACAAATAACTACATGACAAGATGATATTCTATCTACATGAGTACATGTACTGTACAACTAAATATTTTTATTTTAAAATGCAACATAAAAAAAACAGCAATAAAAAAAGTTTCCTTTTGATATTATAGTAGGCTGACTGAAGAAATGCCTCTAATAATAATAATAATAATAATAATAATAATAATAATAATAATAATAATTATAAGTAATAGCATGGCATTGAGGTTGATTAGTGATTAAATGTACCCGAAAGCCGAGGGAGGTTTAGTAAAAGTCCTGAGGGTGAAGCCTGAGGGTCTTTTTTACCTGAGGGTCTTTTACTAAACCTCCTGAGGCTTTAGGGACATTTAATCACTAATCAACTGAAATGCCATGCTATCACTTTGTAATATTATATGGTTACCGAGGAAGAATGAGAGTTATAAAACAAGAATGCTTTTGGCGGAGTCAACAACTTCAAAGTAAATAAATTATTGAGTTGTGATTAATACTATTGGGAATTCGATAAGTGTTCACTTCATGTATTTGTTAGTTATTATATGCATAAGCAAACTTTGGCGTAAACATTAGGTACGATTACTGTAGATAAATTTTGCTAAATTTTGTCTGAAACAGGGTCACAAAAAAATAAATTTCATAATACATGTAGTTCAGAACCACATTCAGAACAGAGTGATGGTTAAGCAATATATAAGCTAGCCTGAGAGCATGTTTTTAGTCCTATAGAGTATTCAATTGGCCAACCTACTGTATACTATGATCCTAGCATATAGGTTTTTATATATAGGCAATTGGGGCCCATTTTCTATAGGAGACCTATGTATAGGAATACAATCCTATAGGCAATCCATCTAAAAATTTCTATACCTATAGGTTGCTATAATTAAGTGCCTACATAAGCAATTGCATGGCCTTTTTTCAGACATTTTTGTAAGTGACATCACAATCAATATTTACAGTCTGTTTAGCCACTTATAATGCATTTACACCCTTATCTGGACTTCAAGGGACTGCATCCCACCACCACCTCCAAGAACACCAACCTTTTTAAAAACATTTTCGACTATATACTGTAGTCACTCTTAAAACTTAATTACTGCATACAGTATATATATATATATATATATATATATATATATATATGTAATGTTTACAACACGAGTGGCAGTGTTGTATTGAATATACAATCACAAGCCGAAGGCGAGTGATTGTATATTCAATACAACAAGGACGCAAGTGTTGTAAACAACTTGTGAAATGAATAAATAGTAAAAATCCCTTTGGGATATTGAGATGCTAATTAGTTACAAGCACTAGTGGTTGTATCAGAAGAGTATACATCCACTAGTGGTTGTAACTAATTAGCATCATTGGTTTTAGTTTGTATGGGGTTTACAGGGGTATACATGTGACGTAATTTCTGAAATTGGATTGGCTGCAAAACTCATGAATTAGTAATGAATTTCACAAATATATATATATATATATATATATATATATATATATATATATATATATATATATATATATATATATATATATATATATATATACAGTATATATACATATACTGTACTGTAATAAATGTTTATTTAATAATTTTTTGAAGCTTGAAATCATTTTTTGAACACTTAAACTAAAGTAGGTTGAATCAGTAGCTAACTATAGATAGAATATAATCTATCTTTTGTTATTCACAATCACAAATGACTTACCATAATTTTCTCAGATACAATAGCAGTTTCAACTTTGAAGTAATTTTGAAGATATTGAGCTCGTACCCAGGGCCTCTTTCCCGCTCTCCTGTCATGATGCAGACCAAATTAAATTTACGAAATAAAGATGGTGTCCTT
Source organism: Corallium rubrum (assembly GCA_964035015.1). NCBI lineage: Eukaryota > Metazoa > Cnidaria > Anthozoa > Scleralcyonacea > Coralliidae > Corallium > Corallium rubrum. Next base: position 6,698,930 of record OZ035998.1, read on the forward strand.
CAGCAAGCTTCAGAAGCGAGTTGCTGACCTTATTCCAGGGAATAATTATGGCCTTGCTGCTGTTGCCGCTGGGAGCGTGGCATTTTTTATATGGAATAAAGGACGGCTAGAAGAAAAAGAAAAAAGGTATTGGAATTTTCCAATGAAATAGTATAATAAATTATAAATACAGTAGATAATAAATTTTTATTAAGGTTATAAACAGTGATTGTATGCGCTACTTGTCTTACAATTTATGATCAGTAATTCTGTATGGATGGTTCATATACGCAATGACACATAAGTTTGAATCACATAAACAATACATAAACTAAAATTGGTTATTAAACCTAGTGTTTATATTTGACCTTTACTCATATTTTCTAAGGGTCATGCAGGAAATGTTTACAGAAGGTCATGCAAGGACTGTAAATGATAAGGTTCTCGTCAACTCTCATCTTTTATCAAAAAATTCTCAAAGGCTCAGATAAAGCAATATAGTTTTTTCCCAGGCAGAGAAGAAGGATTTTAAGATTTAATAGTATATATATTGTTGCGGAGTTAATAAGGTTAGGGTTAATAAGCCTCCTCCTTAATAAGCTGGTTTTCCACTTGCGAATTTTTTTGCACAAATCAACATTTTTCTTTTGTCTTATGAGCTCTCGGCTGAAACTAATTAGAAATCTATTCAATATTTACAATGGAAATGTCAGTTTGTGTAAAAAAATTTGGAAGTGGAAAACTGGCTTTACCTATGGGGTAAGTAAGTTAACTCCCAGATATAACCACAAGTACACCAGCAATATTGAAATTGTGAAATTGTTATGATCAGTATGATGAAATTATTTGCATGACAAAATCAAATGCAATTATGTGGAAACATCAACCTTTGTAATTTAGACCTCACATGACAATGACTTTATTGAGGTCAAGGTGAGTCAGGCTTGCATGAAAATGGGACTCAACTGATATTGTCAGTAAAATATTGTCAGTTGTCTTTTATTGAAAAGTTGCTTTGAATATCTAACATTTTTTATGTGAGGCTCATATTTGCATGCAGCTGATCTCATCTATTTTCCTCTGGCTTTAGTCATTTGCAACTCACTTTTCACCTAATTCTTCGGAAGTTCATTCAGAGGTTCACAAGTTCATTCAGAACGTTGTAGTTCATTTTGAACTCTGCATCTGATTGCTTGCTTGGTTCCTAGCAGCCAATCAAATGTATAGTTCAAAATGAACTTTGAACTTCCCAACAAATTTTTGAACTTTGGAACAAATTTCGAAGATTTGGGTGAAAAGTGAGAACTTTGCAAATGACTGTAATATCGTAATTCTGGAATGAACTCGTACATTATTTGGTTCTATATATAGCTGTGAGGCATGCCTCAGAGGCAAGAGGTGATTACATGTCCAATCATACCTGTAGATAATAGTATTGAATTTGTCAGCATTTTGTTGCACCCAAGCCTACATGTAGGTTTCTACCTTCACTTTTGAGACGTCTAGCAAACATGTTACATGTGCTAGTAAGTACGTAGTATAGACATTTGTCACTAGCAAACGTTTCAAAGTCTTTAGCAAGTTAAAATGCTGTATATTGTATGTACAGTAGAATCCCAATAACTTGGACCTTCAGTGGAAACAGAAAATATATACCTTGAGTTATTGCGAGTTTAAATTATCACTTGAGGTGCATAAATGGATTTTATAGCAAAACTCATAATAGACTAAATACTGTAGTACTGTTACTGGGAATGGAATGGAATGTGATTGAATTATTGTCTTCTACCCAGTGAAATATTCTCATTCACTTGATGACATACAAGAAGACGAAGAACCCTTGACTAGAAAGGCTCAAACATGTATACAGGTAGGTACAGTACAAACATACATGTATGGAGAGCTTGACTTTGGTTTGAATGGTTGAGGAGAGGGGGGATAATAATGTCTGGTCACATTAACTGTAACTTATGGGAATTCAACCAAATATAGTAGTGTTGTGATCATACTGTAGACACCATGTACTGTAGCAGGGTTCTCTTTATTTCTGTGTGCAACAGGTAAAAGGGTTTCCTCAACAGTGGCTCAACAGGTAATTATAGGAGGAAACCCTGTAGGTTGGTCAGGGTCATGCATGCCTGTACTGTAGCTCCCAGGAATTTTTTATAAAATTTGGAATGTTTATATGAAATTTGAAAGCTCAAAAAAGCAATTTTCAGTATTTGGAGTTTCAAACTGAGTACTCTATATACAAAACATAAACATTTTATTAACCAATCCAAAGAAAAAGCTATGTGGAAGTTTGTGGATGGGATTGCAAGATGTGTCTGAAAATCACACCTTTACACACGTTAATCAGTCCCTTTTGAGAAATTCAAAACAGTTTCTGCACTGTAGTCTAATGATGGTGTCACTGTGTTTATTTCATAATGTGGATATATAGATGTTGGCAATACCTAGATGATTACAAATTGTTTGCACAACCTAATGTGCTATCATCTATTCAAATGTCCAAGAATTCTTGTTTCTTCATGCGGTAAATGTTCAGAGATGTTACGTCATGCATGTTTTGAGACGCAACAAAGAATTTTGTTGGCTTTCTAGAGAGATGTTACGTGTTGTACTGTATGTATGTTCTGAGACTTCAGGGTTGTGAGACGTTACGTTAACGTTTAATGTCCAGAGACGTTACAGTACTGTACGTCCTGCATGTTCTTAGACTTCGCGTTTGTTTGCGAGAAGTTATGTTACGCTTAATGTCCAGAAAAGGTTACGTTTTGTATGTTCTGAGACTTTACGCTGTGTTGTGGAACGTTAGGTTACGTTACGCTTAATGTTTAGCGAGTTACGTCCTGCATGTTCAGACACTTCACACTGGGTTGCGAGACGTTACGTTACGCTTAATGTTCAGAGATGTTACCTATAGCTCCTGTATGTTCTCTGAGACTTCACACTGCATGGGTTGTGAGACGTTACGTTAAGTTAGGCTTAATGTTCAGAGACGTTACAGTACGTCCTGTATTTTGTGAGACTTCACGCTGGATTATAGGATGTTACACTGCGCTGTGTTCTAAGGTGTTACCTGACGTTACTCTACAATACATTCTAAGATGCTACATGTACTCAACACCGCTGCCAAACGTTTGCGCTTGTGTGAATTTGCTAGAGTAAACATTGCAAGAGAAGTGGGAACTAGCCGTGAAAACAACAACCAGACAGTGAAGACTAAGTAAGACTCGACTATGTGGGGGGAAAAGGGTCATAAAAATTATGAAGGGGTCATTTCAGAATATGTTACATTAGTATAAATACACAGGTGATTATAGAAAATCGCGCGCGCTGATTGGTCGAGCTACTTCGGATTAATTCTCGATAATCACCTAACAGCGTTTATCCAAAATGGCCACCAGCCAAGTTGTCAACGCGACAGACGAGGAAATTAACAATTTTAAAGAAAATGTTGATCCTAAAAGTACGAAAATGTGTATTTATACTAAAACAATTATTCACCTCAGGCTCAGTGAATATCAGTGGATAATAACCTCGACTTCATCTCGGTTATTATTCACTGATATTCACCTCGCCTCCGGCGAATAATTATTAAATATTGACAAAGAAGCCATGCACAAATTACGTACCTTATCTTTTTGGTAGTATGCTTATAATTTTAACTTTTGTGTCGGACTGTCGGACCAGTCCAAATATTTCATTGTTTTCCCGCTATTTTTTTGAGGTGCGAGCTCGGACGTCGCGCATGCGTAAAACGTTTGGCAGTGGTGTTCATGTACTCTACGTTCTAGTTGTTGCTTTTTTTTTCAAAGATGTTACGTTCCGACACGTGGGACTGTACGTTCTGGGACGTTATGCTACTAACTTTCTGTAATGTTACGTTCAGAGACGTTGCGTCATGTCTCGCGATTTATGCAACGTAAGATATAGGCATTATGGTACATTCTGATACGTTTCTCTTTACCTCTTGAGATGTCGAGGCGTTACGCTACGTTTTGAGGCTTTAATTTTCGAAAAAGTTTCCGAAGCTAGTTTCAAAAAATAGAAAAATGGAAACTTTTGTTTCTGAAACTATGTTTCGGTAACATGTTTCAGAAATGTTGTCTAGTGTATGACTGCATGTATGATACGCCGGACTTAAACTGTACAGGGTGTTTCAACGGCCCTTCGGGGCCGCTACTTTCGGGGGCCGCTACTTTCGTAGTAAATCTCGAATTCTCTTATTCAGTTGAGTGAATAAATTATCTTGTTCCGTAATAATTTTTTACATTGATCACTACATGCATGTGTAACTCTAGTAGCCTCAACAATATAATTTAAACGAAAAACCTGTTGGATCTTTAAATGCTGGACTGTTGATCAAACTGTGTTGTCTTTACATTGTCAACAAATTGTCTTTACATTGTTACATGTATTTTGCCGTAACAAGGTTGTCAGGGATGCACATCTCAACACCCAAATATCTTAAACTTTGAACGATCGCAACAATAGAGATGCTACCCGCCAAGATTAGCGTAAGCTATTTGCGGGGAGTGCTTATTTTCGTTTATATGAAAATATGTTATTTTTAATAAGAGTCTAAGTTTTCTCGTTGTGAGTTCTTTTTAATGGATACAAGTACTGGCAGCAAGATGCGAACTAGTTTCTGCGATGCGTAGAAAAGAGCCTTAACACAAACTAGACGCGAAACACTTGTATAAAAGCCGGTACAAAGTCTTATTTCCCGTGTTATACTTCTTCGAAACGCCATGTACATGTACATGTAAATGGTTAGGTCGCGTCTTATATGTAAGACACAAATCGAAATATAGTTATGTTGGATATACTGCCGAAAGAGGGAACGTGGAAGTCTGACGTTTCGCGCGAAGGCCCTTCGTCAGAGTTTCTCGTCGTCACGTTTCTCTCTGACGAAGGGCCTTCGCGCGAAACGTCAGACTTCCACGTTCCCTTTTTCGGCAGTATATCCAACCTTACTATATTTCGATTTGTGTTTCAACTTAACTGCCTACGCAGCACGCTACTTTTATTTCACTTTATGTAAGATACGTCTTGTGTACAGTAAGTCGCGTCTTATTAGCGTTCATATAAACGGCTCTATTAGGGCCATTTAAACGGAGAAAATAAGTCGCGACATAATTAAGACGCGTCCTATTTAAGTCGCGCACACACACCCGTATAAACGGTCAATTTCTAGTAAGTCGCGACTTATTTTGGACTAGCTTTCAACCCCGTTCTTATTTTAGTCGCGACTTATTTTGGACTAGCTTTCAACCCTGTTCTTATTTTAGTCGCGACTTACTTTGCACTAGCTTTCAACCCTGTTCTTATTTTAGTCGCGACTTACTTTGAACTAGCTTTCAACCCTGTTCTTATTTTAGTCGAGACTTATTTTGGTCTAGCTTTCAACCCTGTTCTTATTTTAGTCGAGACTTACTTTGGACTAGCTTTCAACCCTGTTCTTATTTTAGTCGAGACTTATTTTGGTCTAGCTTTCAACCCTGTTCTTATTTTAGTCGCGACTTACTTTGGACTAGCTTTCAACCCTGTTCTTATTTTAGTCGCGACTTACTTTGGACTAGCTTTCAACCCTGTTCTTATTTTAGTCGCGACTTACTTTGGACTAGCTTTCAACCCTGTTCTTATTTTAGTCGAGACTTATTTTGGACTAGCTTTCAACCCCGTTCTTATTTTAGTCGAGACTTATTTTGGACTAGCTTTCAACCCTGTTCTTATTTTAGTCGAGACTTATTTTGGACTAGCTTTCAACCCTGTTCTTATTTTAGTCGCGACTTACTTTGGTCAAGAACAAATTGACCATTTATAAGGGGTCTATACGAGTGTGTTCTCGACTTAAATTGGACGCGTCTTAATTAAGACGCGACTTGCTTTCTCCCGTTTAAATGGCGTTAGACGATACTCCATCAACCGTAGCTTAAAAATATAAAATGTTTCCAACTTACAAATTACTGTAGTAATGTATATATATATTTGTTTAGATTTCATGCAGTTGAAAATTTGCAATTGACATCTCAAAGACAACTAAAAACGTTCTCCCTTAATTCTTTTTTTCTCAAATCGAATAATTAAATATTTTTCAATTTACCTCAGCTATTACTATTAAAGTGTCAACGCAAATACAGTATTAGGAAATGAATGTACGTACAATTCTGCATATTTTAGGTTGCGACAAAAATCTGCAAAGGAACACACCGCTGTCTCTTTGGAAGCAGAAAATGAAAGCCAGGTACTGTAAATATATCGTATTTTCTGTCTTCTTTAATAATTATGCAATTATTAACGTCAGTCTCACAGTCTCAAGTTTGTTTTTAGTTTTCATACAATGTGTTGTGGTAGTTTCATGACCTATTCCTGCCCAGTAGACTTTTCACTGACAAGAAAAATTGTCTTGCATTAGCCAAATAAAAATACAGAAAAGCTCTATAGTTTCTATTGTATTTAAAGTATAGTGCATTGCGGTGCGGTACGGTATAGTTGAAAATTAATTTTTCAAACTCAATAATTCACGAAGAAAATTCAAAAGAACTAACTATTTAATCCAAATAGTGTAATAAAAGTAGCGTGCTGCGTAGGCAGTGTAGAAACAACAATCGAAATATAGTAAGGTTAGACATACTGCCGAAACAGAGAACGTAGGAGTCTAACGTTTCGAACGAAGGCCGTTTCTCTCTGACGAAGGGCCTTCGCTCGAAACGTTACACTCCTATACGTTCTCTGTTTCGGCAGTATATCTAACCTTACTATATTTCGATTGTTGTAACTATTTAATCATTATTTAGAAATTCATTTACATCGATTTTTTCTTTCGTCTGAGAAGCTATATGGAGAAAGAACACTGACTTGTGTGAGCATATATTACATACAGTGCTGTATTAGGATATGCACACGCACGGTAACGTTTCCGAGCGTTTTCGTATTGTTTCAAGTAATGAGCTGATTGTTCTCGATTCTCTTGAGAACAGTAAACAATACGAAAACGCTCGGAAACGTTACCATGTGCACATAGCCTAATATATACATGATTATATAATTACAGTACAATTATATCTTTTCCCTTATGTTCTTCATTTACAGAAAGGTAAAATTAAAAGTCGCACTGCAGTGGATAAAGTCTTTTTCAGGTGTGATTTCATTTTCCCCCACCTGGCAGAGGTCTCTAGTCTGCAAGAAAGGAAAGAGACCTCTGCCACCATCCGACACTTTTTCTGTCTATAAGTTACCATGACAACAAAGTCCACAAAAGCACGAGATATGCGTGAACAACACGAGGCGATAGCCGAGTTACTTTATCTAATTTTAACTTCCCAAGTACCGTAAAAAAATTTATACCGACTCATTTCTTTACGGAAATGTATATGTTTTAAATAGTAAACTAAGACATAAAAACAATGTTACAGAAGCTTAACTGGCTCAGGAACGCTAATTGTTATATTCTAGCGCCACCACGTGAACAACTCGTTGTTCATTGCGTAAGCACGCTTAGTAACCAATCAGAACGCTCTAACTATTGAGCCACTGGAACTCAGATGGTTGACCGAGGTTGTTTCCCCCATATTTATACTTGGGAACTAGTGAAACCGTACGTGTCTCACAAGTTCTTGTTGGGCTACAAGTCGCATTGTCTCAGTTTATTTTGTTTTGTTTTTTTACTTACGACAACTTGTACAGCAAAAACGAACGAAAAAACTTTACGAACTTCAAGCTGAAAACACTACTAATTTAATATAATAAGTTTTGTGGAAACACCACGTAAAATATTTCTTTGCTAATCTGGAAGAAAAGCTGACGTTTCTTTGCTAAACGGGAAGAAATCTCTCAACTCGCCTGAAGGAGCACAAGACATATTGCATTAAAGGATAAAATCAACACTTATTAAAGGATAAAATCAACACGTAAAATCAACACTTAGATCTTAGTTTATGTCGTGCACTTTTAACATGAGCCTCTGGCTCGGATGATTGGGCAACCACATCCTGTGCTTACGACGTTAAATAAATCATTACTCATTACTCAAATCTGCTGTTGCCAAACACGCTTGGAAGTATGACCATCGTGTTAAGTGGGAAGAGTCGTCACTCTTAGCCAGCGACAAGCAATACTTCACGCGAAGAACAAGGGAGTCTATTGAGATTGCAAAACATCGCACTATTTCTCAGGAAGGACAGCCATTAAACAGCACGTGGTGTGCCCTACCGTATTCGGAGAACATTCTTGATCTTGTTTTCTAAGGGGTCGTTTACATGAATCCGGATTGAGTTTCAATCTGGATTGAACTCATTCCGCTTCTGATCAAACCCCTTTATCTGTTTACACGGAATGAAAAACGTGACAGAGAGGACTAGAACGAACAATGCATGCGTGTTTTCTAATATTTACGGATTTCAGATTTCAGGCGGATTTCAATCCAGAAACCCAATTCCCATGTAAACATGGATTGACTTCGCTTTTCAATCTGGATTGAAACTCAATCCGGATTCATGTAAACGGCCCCTTAATTAATAAAATTAACGTGATACGCCATTGTATTCTTACGTGATTTAATTGATCAGTTGCTTAGTTTATAAATGACGTGAGCCAACAACTTGTTGTCATTGCTCTGATGAAGGCCTGAGTCAGCTGGCCGAAAGCTTTGCAAAGAAATATTTTACGTGGTGTTTCCACAAAATTTATTTATATTACATTATCGCCATGAAAACTTTCAAAGAATTAACTACTAATTTAATTTCTGTTCTTGTTTTCAATTGGCGGACACAGCAAACGTGAATTTTACTAGGTTTAAGTACATTCGTCAGTCTTAAAACGAATGTTATATCTTTCACCAGAATATATTTTGCCATTTCCCTAACTCCTATGGGTTTTTTTGTTTCTAACGATTTTGGGCGGGGAAATGACCTCACGAAGAATACCTAAAAATCGCATTTTTGCGAGACTTGAAATTTTAAACTTGCGCCTATATGAGGGAATTTTGAAACTGAAGAAATATAACGTAAAAAAACGATAACTACTGTATTGTATTGAGTCAATTACGATAATATTATTAGTTTTATTTTAATGTTCATTTTTATAAATTTATCTGAGTTTTTCAAGAGGAGACGACTAAATATCTCAATAAAAATATACTAAAACAAAATTTTGTTCGGGGCCGGTGAAAGCATAAATTATTGAGTGACTTTATTTAATACCTACAGTATCTTGAGATGTTTTACCTCAATTGATGTTAACAACCACATTGTTTTCTTAGCAGTGTAAGAAATCATGAAAACATTTTTCACATGGACTTAATTATATGTTCTTTTAAATATTTTACAGAAATCTGTATAAATTGTTAAAAATTGTTATTCCTGGATGGTTTACACCTGAGGTATACGTTAGTATATATATACCGTACATGTAAAGTTTTTACGTTAAGCCCCGGGCGTTTGTTTTTGCAAAGGGCTTATTTTCTGGGCTTATAGTTGGGAAGGCTTATTTTTTTGGAGGACTTATGGTTGGAAGGAAATTTTGCGTTTTAAAGTACCACGTAGGTATATATGCAGGTCTTTTTGCATATTATTTTAATTATATTTAATATATTATATTATATTACGCATAAACTTGTGGGCTTATTTTTGGAGTAGTTATAACGGGAAGGATAGTTTCGTTTAACATTAATGGGATCGGGCTTATGTTGGAATGTCTTCCCTTTTTTTCTTTTTTTTTCTTTTTTTCCCTTTTTTTTGGGGGGGGGGGTGGGGTGGGGGTGGGGGGTGGGGTGGGGGTGGGGGGGGGGGTTATTGAAAGTTTAGAGTATTCTAATATGAACATCATCAGAAACGTGTATAACACGCCCAATTCAAACCTTTGTCATTTTTAGACTGGTTGTTTGCTTTTGGTGGCTGGCTCACTTTTAGCACGAACGTATTGTGATCTTTGGATGATTAAGAATAATACAGTTATTGAAAGGTAAATTTTGTATCTACTGTTCACTTTGTTTTCATGCTTGTCTTGTACGGGACACTATTTTTGAAAGGATTTATCTGGTCAAAAAGTTTTAGGACGCGCATCAAATAAAAATCGTCAAAAACAGACAGACACAAACGTGCATTTGGTTGTATTGCTAATGTTTAAACAGTCTTTTTTGTATCTATTTCAAGGTCTATCATTGGACGAGATTTTCAGGCTTTTAAGAAATACATTTTGGCATTTGCATATACTATGCCTTTGGTATGTAAACACATCATTGTACGTTGAAATAAGACTGGCCAAATGTTAAATATGCGAGTCACAATATCTAACTCATCACTAACATCACATACTGTAACAATAATATGCTAAACTACTTAATTGTTTCGATTTAACAGCGATTGAGATATATTGGCTGCTATTACTGACATGTGCGTCTAATTAAATTAAATTAAATTAAATCTTTATTTACCCTGCAAGAAATGGATCAGCTGGTACAAGAGTACCAACTGGTATCAACCCATGTGCAGCTATAAACTAAATACATCATCTATAGAAAAACCCTTAAAAAATCATCATCGGTTACATTACATGGTAAAATATGAGATAACTATAAAATTCAAAACAAAGGTACAGGCTAATCTAATTACATGAACATCAATGCGTAGTGCGATCAAGGTCGCTCAAATAGCTGTATATCTTAGACTTAAACGCAGCTAATGACTTAGATTCCCTAAGACTCCTAGTTATTATTATTATTATTATTATTATTATTATTATTATTATTATTATTATTATTATTATTATTATTATTATTATTATTATAAGACTCCTAATTATTTATAGTTTAAGAATTTTCATTCAGTTAATATTTAGACGTCATTTGCAAAAGCAATAGTATGGCAAACACACGTGTGCATAATAGTGGTAAAATAACGTGGATACAAAATATGCTCTGATCGGAAACTGGGAAATGCTTGGTTGAATTTTTATTGGTTCACTCCGTTGTGTAAACGATGCACGATCAGCCCTATCAATGCATGTACAGCAATAGTAAGCTTTACAGAGTCCGCGAAATTCTGAAGAACGATTGTTGTAGTATCTCTAAAGTTATAGAGAATCCATACACATCTGCATGTTCTAATCACTATTGCCATCTTTTTTTCTTTTAGTTGTCAATTGTTAACAATCTTCTTAAGGTATAGTACCAGTAGCCAGTTGAATTTTATTTTCTAACTATGAATAATGAAGCCCTCGTATAAACAATTTTCGAGCGGATATCAGTATTTTTATTTAACCCACCAAGTCCTGTCTGAGCCCTGAGCCAGCAAAAACTGCCTCTTTAGTGTTTCACGCTGTCGGATGGAAGATTTCTGAACTCATCAAAGCAGATTTCTGAACATCTGACAATGTTTTTATGGAGGAACTGTGATATACGTATAGTACGACACAGGCCCGCCCAGAGGGGGGGAGGGGGCAACTGGGGCAATTTGCCCCGGGGCTCCAGTTTGAGAGGGCCCCCCTAATTAGATATATATAGATTTATCCGTAAAATGGCATGCGAAATTTTTGCAAGGAGGGTCCCAATTCTTTATTTTGCCCCGGGCCCACTTTAGTTCTGTGCGGGCCTGGTACGACATTTCGTATTCTAGAAGTAATGTTCTTTTCTCAAATACTAATGTTGTACAGTCATACATAAAACTATCGGTGGGAAATTAATATGGAGCGCCTTTAATATGCCTCGACACGGCCACGTTGATCTTCGTCCTTCGCAATTCAGGCACTGGCTGCAAGTAAGGATGATTATATCCCCCAGTTCTTTGAAGATGGCGGTGCGTGTACGTGTCTTTTTGTCTCACATTTTTATACCTGATGCGTTAACTTTAGGAGAGAACTTAAGTTGTGTTAAGTTAAGAAGGATTTTCTACAGCAAAATGTTCTCTCAAATGTATAGCGAAGCTTTTAAGCGCTGCATGCCGGTCGACGGATGATATTACAATACTATAACAAAATGTGGTGATATCTGGTATTTTGTTTCAATTGTTTAATATGTACTTTTTACTTTTGTCTAGTTTGGCTTAAACGAATTGCAGTTGCGCTGCAGAACTCGGCTGACCAAACATTTACTATCAAAATATCTAACGTAAGAATATTTTAGTGAATATTTGTTGAAGAGAAAGACTGTTGTTGGAAGGGGGATTCTTGTTGGGGGATTCAGGTTTTATTAAGTATATCATATGTTTTATTTTAGCAATTTCACATATTACAAAATTAGCAACTTGGATACGAGAATATCTAATCCTGATCAACTTTTGACTCAGGTAACTACACAACTACACTGTGTAATATTTACTTAAACATTCACGTTGACAGTCAGTGGGCTAATAGTTGGTGGATGATGTTGCTTGTTTGCTTGCTTTGGGGTTTGCTTTGGTAGCTAATTGCTTTGGTAGCTAATTGCTTTGGTAGCTTGCTTTGGTAGCTTGCTTTAGTAGCTTGCTTTGATAACTTAGTATACATTGTACAAGTTTTTGACTTGGATGGAGAGAGCTTTGGAACAAAACGTCGGTAGTTTGTTATCTGAAATCACAAGTGAATTTACTACCTTTTGGCACTACAGAAGGTGTAAATTGCCTAGAAAAACCTTTTGTACGTTGTAACACACTACCTACTCAACACTCTACGTATTATTATATTCTTCATGGATTAGGATCAAACAAATATTAAATAAATAGAATTACTGTACAATGTAAGGATATGAATTATCAGAATTAATATAAAAATAAAAACGTGTTTAACTGTCGTTTCCTCGCTTCTTTAGGACGTTGAGAAATTTTGCAGCGGCTTGGTTGACTTATATTCCAATCTCAGTAAGGTAAGTTTTGGATGCTTGATTGAACAGCCCGGTAAGAAATAATAATATCTTACCGGGCTGTTCAATCAAATTTTTGAGGGTTTTTTGTTTGGCGGGAAGACAAAAAAAGTATTAGGAAAAATGAGGCTTGTCTTTTCCGTGCTATAGTGGTATATTTCAAGATTTAAAACTCTTTGTTGGCAAGTAAAACTTATATAATTAATGTTTTGACACCTTTGGTTTTTACCTTTGTTAAAATAACTATATTTTCATTGTTTGCTCTTTTTTTGGCAGCCTGTCTTGGACATTATTTTGTACGTGTACAAGCTAGCTGGCGCAATTGGCACACAGGTAATTACTGTTATACTGTATGCATACATCATTCTCTGTGGCAAAATATTGTAAGTTTTACATTGGGAGACGAAGTTCACCTTGTGAGTATGGAATCGGAACATCACTCAGAATTATTCAGAATACATTCAAAATAGCCAGCAGCGTCTGGCATTATTAATTTTGTATTTTGGTCTTCGTGGACAGGCAAGTCTTCTTGTTATCTTGTAATTTTTGCGCGTTTGACGTGTAACGTCATTATTATTAGGGACTTTAAGATGCTAGGACGACGACGGTGGTTAAAACGCAAGATAAGTTTTACAATTTAAAGAAGTTAGGGTTAACTGACTATTATATTTGATATTTGAAGGAAGTTTAATGACTTCCAAAACGCCATCAGTATTGCTAAAATGATTGTGGTGTCCGTATTGAAGTCAATCTCAAGCAACAGTTCTCATCTTTTGGCCGTTGACGTCGTCCAGAAGACGTGAAAATGCTCGAAGTGGCGTTGTATATAAAGAACGAGGACGGTGTTGAGATTACTGTTGGGACTAAAAATTATTGATTTTCTTTGTTTTGCAAAAAGAGTTCTTTTGTTTAGAGGACGTCGTCGTTGAGGTTGACGTCGTAGATCTTAAAGTCCCTATTGTCTAATCTACCACGTCCAATAATTTACTGTAATCGACAGAAATGACGCCACAGCAGTCACAGCTGCCGGACATTGAGTATGTTGACCAATAAAGAATGAGAATGGCGTTTAAATGTATAATAATCATGGTTATTATTTTACTTTGCTTAATTCTTTTTTTACAAAAACGTTAAATAGCGTCTGCGCTGCGTGCAGTGAAAAGGCGTTTACTGGATTTTAAATGTAATCAACGATGTATCATGTGAGTCGCAAATTGTATTCTTCGATCTGCATAAAGGATAAAGGATTTGTGTGTGTGTGGGGGGGGGGGGGGGGGGGGGGTAATCATCCTTACTTGCAGCCAGCGGCTGAATTGCAAACGACACAGATCAACGTGGCCGCGCTGAGGCGTGTCAAAGGCGCTATAGGCAGCCGCCATACGACACAGTTCAGCTCACAGCTAGGATGTAGGTGTTGATTTTATGGAGGGAGGAAAACCGGAGAACCCGGCGAAAAGCCCTCGAAGCACAGGAGAGATCAACTAACGACTCTACTCGCATGAGTTCCAAGCTCGACAGCGTGGTCATTCCCAAGCGGTCGCCCATCCGAGTACTAACCCCATTTAACCGCGGGCTTCACTTTTTGGTGAGAGGCGACGCGCTAACAGCAGACGCCGACCGTGCTCCCGCACAGAAAGTTTTGTAAGGCAGATCTGAGGTTTAATCATTGCATAGCTCTATACCGGCCAACTACAAACGGCTCAATTGTAATTTTATCTGAAACTTAGGATCTTTTTCTTCATAGATCTTTTAGCATATTTTATGTTAACATTATTTCCCCCGTACTGGATTAAAGTTGCTAGCTAATGGAGAACTGAAGCGAAAATTGGTTTCGACATATTGGAAATATTTAGCTCTTTAACCCAGTAAAATTGTGTGGCGTTTGCCTGAGTAAAATACAGAAAAGTGCCAAATGGCAACATTGGGAAAGAAAAGGTTACATTAATAAAGAGAATCGTTGAGAACAGTTCTTATTTCTAAATTCAATAGGGTCCTTTGTCGATGCTGTTTTATATGGCCGTATCTGGCTTCATTTTAACAAGGTAATCATGCATTATTTAATCAATATGCAAAACTATGCTTTTTTCTGTTGTTGCAGTTGCTACTGTTATTGTTGCTGCTGTTGTTGATTTATCTCTAAACTCTGATAATTTTTCTCAGGCTTCGGCGTCCAGTCGGACGAATGACAGTTGAAGAACAACATTTAGAAGGAGAATATAGATACGTCAATTCCAGATTACTCACAAACAGGTAAGAACCTGCGACTAGTACAAAGAAGATATTAAAAACCCTGATTTATATATTTATATAAATCGTATTTTGACGAGCCCGCAGGCTAGTCAAAATACAAACGAGTAAAAATATACAGCAATGCTACACGCCAAAACATCTTATAAGAGATTTATTATACAACTGCTCTGATCAACAAATTTTTATGGAAAAAGAAAACTCTAAAAAGGCCAGAGAAGTAGCGTGACTTGCACCAGGACAAAATAATAAGCATACATGAAGTAGTCTCCCGTGTGATAAATTTGATTGGCTAACAATCCAAATAAACACTGCAAGTAACTAACTATCTGCTATAGTCATAGGTCTAACGGTATAATTATGTATATTAACAATTAGACAAATAGATTTATGTAATTGTTTTGTAATTTTTGTTTTGATGTTCCACGCCCCTTTTGGAAACCAGCGTATTGCTGAATGGGGTTAGTGTGGTTAAATAAAGTTTATTTACCTATTCTGACAAAAACTTTGGGAAACTTTGAAATGTTGAAGTTTATCTATTTTAATCTACCAACACCAGACAATTTTGTGCATTAAATGCAGATCTTGAAAATTGCGAAGTAAAAGGTTAAAAAATCTTAAGGCGAAAGGTTTAAAATGCCAAACGATTTGCGATATCAGAACTTTGGTTTCTTTAGGACTCTACTGTAAAACAGTGCACATAATTATCATAAATGTCATAAAAAATATGTGTTGTTTTGACGGCTGTCATAGTAGACTCCCGGGGGAGTATGCCCCCAGACCCCCCTAAAAAATTATCCTGATTTCGCCTCCCCCCCCCCCTTTCAAAATCCTGGCTACGCCCCTGAGAAGAGTAGAGTAGAGTAGAGTAGAGTGGAGTGGAGTGGAGTGGAGTGGAGTGGAGTGGCGTGGAGTCGAGTCGAGTCGAGTGGAGTGGAGTGGAGTGGAGTGTACAAATAATATTTTTTCTGGTCGTTTTATTAGTGAAGAAATCGCTTTCTATCAGGGAGATGCAAGAGAAGAGCTTATTGTAAACCACGCTTTTCAAAGACTGGTAAGAGAATATTTAGACGTATTATTGCGTGGTGCATTTTATCACATAAACTAGTAATCTATAAACTTTGAATTTCTAGCCAAGGTACTCGTGTGATATGCATCTATAACCGATCAGACAACGGCAATACAGAGATACATACATGCATGTATTCACGCGAAGATGCGCGATTTTTTATCCCCTGTCCTCTTGGCACCCTTTTATCTTCTCGTCTTCAATCACAGGCCCATCACAGGCCCATCACAGGCCCATCACAGGCCCACAGATAATTACACAAGACCGCTTCAAGGAATGAGTCAGGCCAGAGATCGGCCGAAAATCTGGTGGAAAAAAATTTTTAAAAACTGTTGAAAAGCTAGGGCCACCGGGAGAAGTTGTGGGGCCCGGGGCAAATTATCGATTTGGGGCACCTGATGACGTCACATAGGTCGATTTGGGGGGCCCTGATGACGTCACACGTCATAGGGTTCGTCTCTACGTGTCCTCAATTGGTCCCCTGGGTTGGCTAAAAATGACGTTAGTGTTACTGATCTTTACACTTTCGGGGCTTCATGTTTTCTTACGCCAAAAACTCAAATCTCAAAAATTTTAGGGGGTCCTTCTCAAGTTGGGGGCCTGGGGCAACTTGCCCCCTCCCCCTAGCCCCCTCTCGGCGGCCCTGAGTGGATCGAAAAGGGCGTGTGTTTCTTGGCGCGAGGGCCAGAGCTTGACAAGAACGCTTCCACCTGCAGAGCGCCTGCTTTGCAGGCTAGAAGAGAATTGCACGAGAGACAAGTTCCGGCCTTCACGCTTAGGAACCCACGCCCTTTACAGTTCTTTTCACTCATATTTTCTTGTTTATTTTTTAATGCTTTTCATCTTTTTTCACCAGATGTTTGATTCTGGTCTCTGGCCTAGCGATGGCCAACTTACTTATTTACGACCTTTTTCAACCAGTTCCTGGGTGGCAGGTCAAATGAACACTTGAAGATAAATTACGTATCTTAAAGCACCCATGTATCATTCAGTTTATTTCATAAACATTTTCTTATTCAAAGAAGATAAACAAGCACAATTTCCATTGGATCGTTCAACTGATATTTGTACACGTTTTAATACGATGTTTTACAGGGGCCAAAAACTTTGTACCACACAGTGGCGTGGTGGCAAGTTTCAGGCTCCCCCACCCCCACCCCCCACCCCCCACCCCCCCCAAAAAAAAAAAAAAAAAATAAATAAATAAAAGACATTACTATATTTGATAAATGATCACATTTTTTGTTTTAAAATAACTCAGTCTCTGATATGCCATTTCCTGCATTTTGGAGTGAGAAACTGAGATTTTACAGAATTCTGAAGATTATAAAACTTCATAGAAAACACAAAACATTACAGATTTCAGATCTTTATATCCCACCATTGAAGACCTAGCTATACAAAGAAATAGGTTTATTTTGTTAAGTTTTAGTTTTGGTGACCTTGCTAGTTTTGGCACCTCTTCTGCAACCCCAGCTGGGGGGGGGGGGGGGGGGGGGCGGGCTTGCCACTGGTATCACACTATAATATATGTATTTAAATATTTATAAATTATTACCAGTAATCCAACATATTATTTGTCTCTTCAATAGGTAGATCATTTAAGAACTTTCTTACAATTTCGTGTCACGATGGGTTTCTTTGATAACATAATTGGAAAATGTAAGTATAAGTTGAAATACGAGGTCACGCTATAAAAGGAATAGCTCCTCCCACTTCCCGTGTAACAAAATTGAAATCCGACCAGAAACGAAAAAGTCTTGCCAACGCATGGAACTTGAAAGATCTTGTCATAGTTTTGTTCTACGAAGAAACGACATAAATACAGGTGCTGCCTCGTACCCAGACGTCTCCGTTATATTTTTCTTTTCGCGAGTTCTCAGCATCCTGCAGAGAGTCCCAGGCTTACGCACGCTTTTCCTTGCATTAGTTTTCAGTGCCTCTAGTCTTTCGCGCACGTCGTTGGATGCGTTTTAACTAATATTTGCCTATATAAATGCGTTCATATCATAAATCCTGAAGAGACGCCTGGGGAGGAGACAGATACAGGTGCTTGAAACATTGATAGTTCTTGCCTGTCTTCCATCAATGTGAAGTAGAGTAGAGTAGAGTAGAGTAGAGTAGAGTAGAGTAGAGTAGAGTAGAGTGGAGTGGAGTGGAGTGGAGTGGAGTGGAGTGGAGTGGAGTGGAGTGGAGTGGAGTGGAGTGGGGTGGTACAGTACAGTACAGTACAGTACAGTACAGTACAGTACAGTACAGTACAGTACAGTACAGTACAGTACAGTACAGTACAGTACAGTACAGTACAGTACAGTACAGTACGGTAGTGTACGCTACGGTATAGGACAGCACAGACCAAGACAGGCAGTGCACCGCAATTCCCGCACTCATCCATTCCCGAAGGAGCTTTTTATGACGGTTTAAAGAAGTGCGAAAATACTAAAAATACTAAAAACGCAATGTAAATAAAATATTACAATACTTTACCTTACTTTACTTTACTTTACTTTACTTTACTTTACTTTACTTTACTTTACTTTACTTTACTTTACTTTACTTTACTTTACTTTACTTTACTTTACTTTACTTTACTTTACTTTACTTTACTTTACTTTACTTTACTTTACTTAACAGATATTGGAACAATTGTCGGATTCACAGTTGTAAGCATTCCTTTCTTAAATCTGGCAAACCCACGTTACATTAACAGCTCATACAGTGAAAGATTGCAGGTGAGCTTAGTAAAAAAAACAACTTGTACACCACAAGGTCTGAACTATATTTTTTCTTTGTCAAAATTGGTTTTATTTATGATTTTGGAGCAATGTTTTTCCAGATTTTCGAGTGTACAGGATCTCTTTTTAAAGGTGTTTCACGCATAGCTTTTTCTTGTGCAGCTTGGGCGCAAAATCCATTCTTTTCACACGTTAACTTAAGGTTACATTAGATGATGAGGGCATGTTTTGGGAGATTGACTAGTGCGCGACGAATTTTAGAGGTATGTATCTCCAATTTCCAGTCAAAAAGGACAAATAATTGCTGATCGTGAAAATATAAATCTGATGAGTATTCATTTCAAACTTTTCCTGCTTTTAACGAGTTAACGAAAATACACACACTCCAGATAGATTCAAAAAATAAATTTATCGTTTAACTAAAATTTTCTTGCATACCATATTTTCAATTTTGAATAGTAATCGCACAAAACCGTGTGCGCTTGTTTTATACTTTTTAGTGGTTATTTAGATACACGGCATTCTTTACAGATCTGCGTTGGCTGAAACGACAAAGAGACCAAAATTCACTGTTAACGAGAAAATATTGAAAAATCATATTGTGACCGAATAATAAATAATTATTGAATGAGGTTGAGCATGATATCGAGAATTATCAAGGACGAGGTTTATGTTATCTGCCGAAGCCGAAGGCTGAGGTGGATAACACAAACCTCGTCCTTGATAATTCTTGATATCATGCGAAAACCGAATCCAATAATTGTTTTATTATATATTCAAAAACTATACTCTTCGTGCTTTTACTATCTTTCTCTGAGAGCAACGTCGAAATTTCTTCTTCGTTTAACGATGGAAACCGGTTAAAAGCCATTTTGTTTACTCTTCAAAAATATTTAGTTTTGGCGGGATTTTTAGTAAGCTGCCGACCGCGCTAGGGGCTTGGGTGCGACAGCGTGCAATAATACCTCGTTTTGGATCGAAGTTCGATCCAAAACAAGGTATTATTATACAATACTGATTGGCTAACAACCTACAGATAATTATTGATATCTTGCCACCTACAAAATATCAAAAAATTATCTGTAGCTATGACGCGTTGGCCAGCGGTTTGAACAAAACAAACATGGCGGCCGTCCTTAGGAGTGAAGATCAGAAGCGGATTAATCCGGCGGATTTGGCACGTTTTGTTGACGCTAAGACCACCAAGAAAAAACAAGCGAGCTACACATACAGCTGTTAGAGTTTAAAGCAGTGTTTGAAAGAGAAAATTGTATTTGAAAGCGGAAAAAGTTAGCGAACCTTCAACTGAAGACGGTATGAATACTTACTATTTTTACCTAACTTTGCAAAAAACTTTCTAAAGGCTTCTACATTCATAATTGTATAATAAAACAATTATTGAATTCGGTTATCGCATGATATCAAGAATTATCAAGGCCTCTGTTTGTGTTATCCACCTCAGCCTTCGGCTTCGGCAGATAACATAAACCTCGGCCTTGATAATTCTTGATATCATGCTCAACCTCATCCAATAATTGTATATTATTGCACGCTGATCACGTCAGCAGCTGAAATAACGCGTCAGCTTCCAGATACGGAAAATTAGCGGGGACGTTTTGGCCATTCACGAACGAGAATAAAGTTTGAATATATAATAATAAACAATTATTGAATGAGGTTGAGCATGATTTCGAGAATTATCAAGGACGAGGTTTGTGTTATCCACCGAAGCCGAAGGCTGAAGTGGATAACACAAACCGAGGCCTTGATAATTCTCGATATCATGCGAAAACCGAATCCAATAATTGTTTTATTATATATTCAAAAACTATACTCTTCGTGCTTTTACTATCTTTCTCTGAGAGCAACGTCGAAATTTCTTCTTCGTTTAACGATGGAAACCGGTTAAAAGCCATTTTGTTTACTCTTCAAAAATATTTAGTTTTGGCGGGATTTTTAGCAAGCTGCCGACCGCGCTGGGGGCTTGGGTTCGACAGCGTGCAATAATACCTTGTTTTGGATCGAAGTTCGATCCAAAACAAGGTATTATTGCACGCTGATCACGTCAGCAGCTGAAATAACGCGTCAGCTTCCAGATACGGAGAATTAGCGGGGGCGTTTTGGCCAATCACGAACGAGAATAAAGTTTGAATATATAATAACACAGAATAGTTCATAAGAAAACAAACTAATACTAACAAAATTTGAAAAAATTCTAGTAAAACCTGACATTTAAAAAATCGTTTTTGTTAGCCAATTCCGTAGAAAAATCGATGGTGGAGAACTCGTTATAGACGAGGGAAGTCTAAAATTTAAATTTTCTCATTAAATTTAAATTTTCATAATCAGCAACCATTTGGCTTTCTTTTCAGCCCTTAAATTTGGTGCGCAATGGCCAATTTCCCCAAACAATGAAAAATATGCTAATATGCTTTCATCATCTAATGTAACCTTAACTCAGTTAAAACTGTACACAAAAGTGTTTCAAGTTACATAATATTTTTTGTGGTGGACGACTTAAAAACAGAAAAAAGTGCTTGCCATGCATTATTAAACAGAATTGGAAGATACACAAAGGGAAAAGAAAAGTGGAAGTAAAGCATACTAGGTTAAACAATGCGATTTGCCGATGATAAAGCTAGTTGTCGCTTCATCAGCCATGCATGCCATTATTTGAGCAGGTAATCCGGGTAACCAAGCCTAGGTGTGGTATATTGGTCTTGTGTCAACGATCACACTTCAAAGTGTCTTTGAAATGAAAAATTCGTTGGCATTTTTGTTGTTTTATTGTAGAGAGGAACATGACAGGAGCACTCACTGAAAATTTCAAGAGAATCTGATGCGTAGTTTTCGCGCTATCAACTCTCAAAATTTGCCGTGGATAGTTTGTTTTGGGGAAATTTGGGCTTCTTGGTAACAATGCCTTATGACGTACGCAGATGGATCATTAATAGTGAAATATATTGTTCTTATGCATAGTTGTCCATCTGCGTACGTCATAAGCATTGTTACCGAAAGCCCAATGTTTCTCCAAGAACGAACTAACCATGGCAAACTTTGAGAGTTAAAGCGCGAAAACTACGCATCAGATTCTCTTGAAATTTTCAGTGAGTGCATGCTCCTGCCATGCTCCTCTGTACAATAAAACAACAAAAAATGCCAACGAATTTTTCATTTCATAGACACTTTCAAAAACAGTTGTGTATACTGAGATATCTCGGCGTCTTAACATGTAAATAATAAACATGTTTTTTACTGTTGTCTTATCGTTAAATCCAGGACTATTACATAAACGGGCGTATGATGGTGAAGATGGGAGAAGCAGTGGGTAGAGTTGTTCTCGCTGGCCGAGAATTAACCAGACTTGCCGGGTAAGATTTTATAATTCTTACAAATTGCATGGATTTTGAACGATTCAATTATTGGCTCGATTCCAGTTGTCCGGATGCTGTGTGAATCCACGTTTACCGCCTACACCACTGATCTTTAAAATAAGAATGGACCACCATTAATAAAGACTAATAATAGAATAAGACTTTAATAGCATATATAATGGATATAATATGTTTACTTAAGACGGTTTTCCACAATGCGAAAAATGTCGCGCGAAGCGACATTTTCTTTTGTCTCGCAAGCTCTCTAGTGGAACTAATTAGCCAAGACAAAAGAAAAATGTCGAGTCGGTCGACAAATGTCGCCTAGTGGAAAACCGCCGTAACTGGTATCCAGTAGTTCATATTGTGGCCTATTATTAAGGGACCAACTACACTTTGCTCTTTACATACAAGAACACAGCATTGTGTTCCTAGTTTTGCATCTTTTTACTGACCTACAAATTCTGAGCAATCATGGAGGTATAAATGGTTTTGTAAAGCATGAAAGTGCCCTACCTTCCTTGGTTATGACGTCAGGGACCATCTTATTTGCATATCAAATAAACAGAAATATCTCGAAAACAAACAAGATACAGAAAAGTTGTAAAAGGTCCTCATCTGTTTGTCAATTGCAGATTTACGGAAAGAGTTACTAAACTTATTGGTGTTCTCAAAGACTTAAACAAAGGCGTTTATAAACGAACAATGGTGTCATCTAGAAAGAGAGCAGATCAGGAAACTGAAGGTGGTAAGTTGAAGAAATATGTGGTTATATATTGATGATGATGATGATGATGAGATGATGATGATGATGATGCTTGTGATAATGATGATTGTGATAATGATGGTGATGGTGGTGGTGTTTTGTTTATTAATTGAAATTCTTATACTTATACTTATAGATAGTGCACCAAAGATAAATACTGACCAAGCATCAGGGACTATCGTAGAATGCGATCACGTGATAAGGTATGTATAGGTTACGAGAGTGCTACAATATCATTTATTTACGTCAGGCGAGTGGCAGAGTGCAGGATGGTAAACCTCATAACGAATAAAAATAAATCGGTGGTTTTTGAAAAGACTGTTAATGTTAGCGTTAATGTCAGTTGGTGTCGGTCAGTTGATATTTGGTGTAGGTCACTCAGTTAGTATTGATCAGTTAATGTCAGTCAGTTACAATGTAGTTTTGGTCTGTTGGTGTTGGTGTTGGTGTTGGTGTTGGTGTTGGTGTTGGTGTTGGTGTTGGATGTTGGTGTTGGTCAGTTAGTGTTGGCTTGTTGGTGTCGGACAGTTAGTGTTGATCAGTTGGTGTTGGCCAGTGTTGGACAGACAGTGTTGGTTTGTTGGTGTCGGTCAGTCAGTGTTGGTCTGTTGGTGTTGGTGTTGGTGTTGGTGTTGGTGTTGGTGTTGGTGTTGGTGTTGGTGTCGGTGTTGGTGTTGGTTGTTGGTTGTTGGTCTTGCTCAGTCAGTGTTGGTATTGGTTGTTGGTGTTGCTCAGTCAGTGTTGGTCTGTTGGTGTTGGTGTTGGTGTTGGTGATGGTGTTGGTGTTGGTGTTGGTGTTGGTGTTGGTGTTGATGTTGGTGTTGGTGTTGGTTGTTGGTTGTTGGTTGTTGGTTGTTGGTTGTTGGTTGTTGGTCTTGCTCAGTCAGTGTGGGTGTTGGTTGTTGGTTAGTTTGTGTTGGTCAGGCAATGTTGGTCTATTGGTGTTGGTGTCAGTCAGTCAGTGATGTTGTTCATTTAGTGTTGGTCAGTTTAATAGTGTTGCTCAGTTAGTGTTGGTCAGTTTAATAGTGTTGATCAGTTAGTGTTGGTCAGTTTAATAGTGTTGATCAGTTAGTGTTGGTCATTTTAATAGTGTTGATCAGTTAGTGTTGGTCAGTTTAATAGTGTTGGTCAGTTTAATAGTGTTGGTCAGTTTAATAATGTTGGTCAGTTTAATAGTGTTGGTCAGTTGGTGTTGATGTTTGTGTTGGTTGATTACCCATTAATACAAACCGGGTGAAAGAGTAGGCCAATTTTAAATGTATTTGCTTTTTGGTGTTTGCATCTCATTAATTATTCGTTTGTTTACTCCCCGAGCATCTACTTCCAATCTAGCTACGTCATCGTTTTGGCATAAGCTTTGTTTTCCAAGGTTAATTTAATCACATTTTATACTGTTGACCAACACTATCTGACGAACACCAACCAACAAACCAACCAACCAACCAACCAACCGACCGACCAACCAACCAACCAACCAACCAACCAACACAAACACCAACCATTTTCTTTTCTTAGATTTGAAAGTGTGCCACTTGTCACTCCTAATGGAGATGTCTTGGTACAAGAGCTCACGTTTGAGGTAAAAATATGGTTAAAGCACAAAGAAGTATAATCTAATCCATTGTTAAAGGGCAACTATACGTTTCCAGGTTATTCTCGCAGTCTAACCCGCAGCATTACTTGCTGTTTTTAGTATTTATTTCTATATTGCATGTATGTTGTATATTGTGTAAGTTTTATTAGAATTTTTGACTTTAACTTTTATATTTTTGGGCCCGCAGTAATTGGCCTTCACGCTGTTGCGGTGACCCTGCCATAGGTTTAAATTTGTGTTGGTGTTTGAATGGTCCTCGGTTTAGTTTATTTTGTGATACCATACATGTATTTAGTCAAGTCTATGGCGAAGCTAATAAAATAAAGTAAAGTAAAGTAAAATAAAATAAAATAAAATAAAATAAAATAAAATAAAATAAAGTAAAATAAAATAAAGTAAAATAAAAATTATGTTTTCCGTTGAAGTCTGAAAAGTTCAATCTAAAACCGAAGAAATAATTGAACCAGTTACTTAGTTCGACGTTTATGAACTAAGTTTGAGTTTTTGCTCCTTTTGCTGAACTCGTGTGAACGACGACCGCGTCGAAATAAAGACTGGTACTGGTACCTTGCGATGTCATACCGATAACAAGTAAACAACAAGGTGATTGGTGGGTCTTACCGGTATAACGTCAAAGACCATGGAGTACCTATTCTCGTAGTAACGCGGTCATGCTCGAATATGTTGAAGGCCTTTATGAAAGTGGTCTATATAAAGTTTCCCATCCTGTTGCATTTGTTCATTTTCTCTGTCAATCTTTGCTTTTCTTAGGTAAAATCTGGCATGAATGTACTTGTCTGTGGTCCAAATGGTTGTGGTAAAAGTTCGCTGTTTCGAATTTTGGGAGAGGTAAGAATGGTTAGAATATACTACTATATAAACACGGTGGTGAGATATTGATTTTTTTTATGTTTGGATGTCAAGGGACCTTATGACGGCGACCTCAACGACAACGTCCTTTAAACAAAAGAATTCTTTTTGCAAAACAGAGAGAATGAATAATTTTTAGTCCCAAGAGTAATCCAAGGAATGTCCTCATTCTTAATACAACGCCACTTTTTTCACGTCTCAACTCGCCAAAAGATCAGAACTGTTGCTTAAGATTGTCTTCAATACGAACACTACAATTATTTTAGCGATACTGGGGTGTCTCATTAAACTAGTTTCAAATATGAAATATTACAGTCAGCCAACTGCGACTTCTTTAAATTAAAACTTTAACCGCCGTTGTCGTTCTAGCATCTTAAGGCTGTTTTCCATTACATCCCCTTTGCCCGCGCGGGCGGAGCGGGCTTTGAAAGTTGGAAATATTTTAACTCCGAAAGCGAACTAAATAATGCACGTTCCGCACGCGCGGCCAAAGCGGACGTATAATGAAAACAGCCTTCGTCAATCGAGATATGGTCTGGAAACTCAGCTAAAGTCTTTGGTCTATCTTTTTGTTTGCCTTTATGCATTTTTGTGCACGGTGCACGGTCACTGAACACATTGTATTTTAGTATAATGAACGAATTGTCCAATAGCAACGTTTCAGTTCAACCATTCAACCGTGCTATTTAAATATTAATAAACCTAAAACAAAGGATGTGCACGGTGTAAGGTATGGTTCAACATAAAATCACAGCTCATTATAGGCGCTTTGAAGTTTGCCGAGTTTCCAGACCATATCTCGATTGACTATGTTTACACGATGCCGGTACAATTTGAAAACGGAACAAAATCATGCCGGTGTGTAAATACAGGCCAAAAAGTCTTGCGTTTACACGGTGCCGGTATAACATAATGACGGATTACGATGTGACTATTCTCTATAATTCCAATGAGAATTGCGAAGACTTTGTGAATACTGCTGAACCGAATACTGTGGTCGTATATATCGTGATTACCGTTTTCATGTCATTTTTGTGCCGGTATCGTGTAAACGCAAGGCCTAAACGGCATGATTTTGTTCCGTTTTCAAATTCTACTGGCATCGTGTAAACGGGGTCTAAGGTCCCTATAATATTACCTCACGAATGAGAACAACTAATGTACGAGATGTTGTTCTTTTTAATGAGAAATAGC
Organism: Corallium rubrum; assembly: GCA_964035015.1. Taxonomy (NCBI): domain Eukaryota; kingdom Metazoa; phylum Cnidaria; class Anthozoa; order Scleralcyonacea; family Coralliidae; genus Corallium; species Corallium rubrum. The sequence continues at coordinate 6,725,602 of OZ035998.1, forward strand.
AATTGAGGACATTACCGTAACGAATGAAACCGCTAAGGGGGATTACATGGGTCAGGCTGGCCTGGTTAACCGGGCTAGCCCACCAGTTAACCAGGATGAGTACAAGGAGCGGGCTAGCCCGGTAAGCCGGGATGAGTTTTGAATTGACGTGGATGATTTCAGGCCGAAATTCGTAGTTATCAAGTAAATTATAAGGGCAAAGTTATGTTAGTTTTACTTCGTTAACCAAAAGATTGTTATTTATAGTCTTAGCTAACCCACGAAAGCGTCTTCACGAAGACTAATTAATTTATTAAGTCGGCGCTATGATCACGAAACACACGAACAACGTTTTGATGTTCTATTTCAGTTCCTTTCAGCACTATATTTATTCACACAGTGAGTCAAGTAAACAAACGCGTATCGAATTGAGTTTCAGCACTTTTCAGCCTGGTTTGCCGGGAGGAAAACGATTACATGGGCATTTTCATCCCGGTTAGCCGGGCTAGCCCGGTTGTGACAACCGGGGTCCCGGCAAACTGGGCTAGCCCGCTTGCCATGTAATCGAAATGTTAAAAGAAAAACATGCGTTTCATATATAAAGCGGGCTAGCCCGGTTAACCGGTCCAGCCCGGTCCATGTAATCGCCCCCTAAGATTGGTTCTTTTGCCATTAATGGTTCATATTGCCGTAATTATTAGAGTTTCCCGGGAATCTCGGCATACCAATATTCCAAGTTCCCCACGAACGGTGGATCATAAACAATGCACAGTGCGCACTGCCATTCGATTTCCAAGTTGTAGACATGTAGTTGCACTTGCAGCTTATACAACAAAACAAGAGTTGTTTTTGTCTACGTACAATATTGTCTACGTACAACCAGTTTTTATTATGCTTTAAATTTTGCTATGATTGTTTTGTCTGGTTTCTCATTATTTTTTGTAGTTGTGGCCAATGTTTGGTGGCAAGTTAGTCAAACCGCACAGAAGTAAACTGTTTTATGTTCCACAGGTACAGTCATGTTAAACGTATTACTATCATGCAATTTTTCCATTTGTACACGTTTTAACAAGTGCTGAACCGTATAGCGCATGGCATACCAATACTTCAAAACATCGACGCCGACGCCATAATGTGCTACTGGGCGCTGTTAGGGCACTGCCTCTCACCGCTGCGGACCAAGGTTAAAATGTGTGGGCGGAAAAGTGGCAAAGCAGGCGAGCAAAATGGCGTGCGAGCGGGAGGAGAGGCGTGCGAGGGCGTTCTTAGAGGCAGTCGGGCGGGAGGAAAGGCGGGCGGGAGAAAAATTTCTTTATGCGAAAGTCAAAATACGATTTTAATAGCGAGTTCTCTGAGCTTTTCTTGGTTTTTAACATGCCTTCCAAGCTTGTCAATCCAGCGATTTGCTGTTCGACTTGGTGTTTTTTATTGAAGCTAAAAAGGTTCGTAAACGGAGCAGCGGAAGTACGGCATTTTACGAAGATGATCTTAAAGAAAATTGATTTCAACTCCAGTCCTTTCTGTTCGACCTCACAGGATCGATTAAACGTTTTCTTTTACCTAAAGATAAGTTCAGTGTCCCACGCGAGAAATTGAAAGAAATCGGCATTCAAGGCAATCTCCACTCTTGGTTTGGCTCGTACTTGATGGGTCGTATGCAACGTGTTACCATACCATACCTGGAGCAACGTCTTCTGCTCTTCCTGTAACATCGGGAGTGCCACAAGGATCTATACTTGGACCGTTGCTTTTCCTTCTATATGCAAACGACCTAACAAGTAAGTTGCTATCTTCAAATGTTGCTTGTTTCGCTGATGACACCAAATTGTACAAAACAATCGATACTCGTCACGATGCTGAGCTTCTACCGGACGATATCAACAGGCTTGGTAGATGGTCATCTACTTCTGGACTCAACTTCAATGAAAAAAAAAACTAAAGCTCAATCCATCACTCGTAAAAAGGTTCCAGTCAAATACCCATACCAACTTAATGATAAACTGACTGAGAAGCTCGACGCGGAACGAGATCTTGGTGTTTGGATATCTAGAGATTTGACTTGGTCAAAACAAGCTATTGCCCAGGCAACTATTGCGAACAGAATGCTTGGCTTAGTACGTCAGACTTTAAGAAAAGCTACAGATCCTTGTGTTCGTCGTACCACGTACTTAGCGATTGTACGTCACCACAATCTTCTGATCAGGCGTGTTGAGCAGGTCCAACGCCGAGCAACCAAGTTTATCTTAAATCTTCCATTCTACTCCTCGACATCATATAAACAACGTCTACTAACTCTAAACCTACTTCCAATCACTTACTGGCATGAATACCTGGACATGATCTTCTTTTTCAAAGCTATTAATGGACTTGCAAAAATCAACAATCGATTAACAAGAACCTCCTCGACAGCAAACGTAAAACACTAACATATCAGCGCTCCTTTTTCATAAGAGCATGCAGTACCGGTTCAATTAAGATTAAATGAAGTCGTGTTGACAGAGTTCAAACGTAACCTACTGCTTTACTATATGACTGTGGAGAGACTGTATGACCCGGATGACCCAAGGACATGGAGAACGGTTTGCCCACTTGTCAAAAGTGTGGCTCAGCCCGGAGTTTGGCTGGTACTCTCTGTTGCTGCAGTTGACCATATTATTATTATTATTATTATTTCTTTTATCTTTTAATATCTTAACTTTATCCTGGGACCACTATAATTGGCGTAAGCTGTCGCGGCCACCCTGCCACGTATTTATTTTGTTGTTGTTGTTGTTGTTGTTGTTGTTGTTGTTGTTGTTGTTGTTGTTGTTGTTGTTGTTGTTGTTGTTGTTGTTGTTGTTGTTGTTGTTGTTGTTGTTGCGATCGCCTTTGTAATTTAGCAGTGGCAAATCAAATAAATAAATACTATTTAGGCACTTAGGAACAGGTGAATCGTCGAATGCCCGTCAAATGCCCGGGGGGCATGGGCACACTTGGAATTGAGACATAAGTTCAAGCAGTGTCTGATGTTACCAGATGGTACCACCCGTTAATACCACCTGAAAAACCGCTTACTATGGCAAGTTGTGCAATCATCGTTTCCGGTTTCGTAAGTTTCCTATTACTGCTCTGAAAATCCGAAAGGGAGCAGCCTACCTAGACTTGCACCAAGTCTGCCTCTTGATTGTTTCGAGACGGATTTTCCGCATTCTCGCTCGCCCGCCTTGCCAATTCTCCGCATTGCCTCCCACCACACATCAGGCGTTCACTCGGGCTACTGCAAAATCACAGTGCAATATAGTATGTGAAGGTGTTTTGGGTAAAAGGTTACTGAAGTGTTATCGAAGCTGCAGTCATATACGTCATATACATACGCAGGTTGTCACATGTAGTGCTAAGATCTAAAGTCTATTAAACACATTGGTCACAGACAAAAGTCAAAACACAATCCAATTCTCCGATAGAAAACACAATTTGCCATAACAAAACACGATTGCCTGTATTTAACGTATTTTCACACCGATGTACACAGCGTCAGCGTTCATGTCGAGTCGCTTCAGATATTAAATATCAACACAGCCATTAACGGCGTGTGCGATTGTATACTTGCCAGCGACATTACTGACCAGTAACTATGTATTTGAAGTGTGAACACACAGAACACATCCGAGACGAGGAAGACTTTATCAGACATCAGGAAAGCAAAGAAGAAAAGCATTATTTCCGCACATGTTCAGCGTTCATATGTCAAGTCTCATCCGGTATTAAGTATCAACACAGCTTAGGTGTCACTTGCAAGTGGCACTTTAAGAATCAACGGCGTGTGCGATTGTAAGCGTATATATTATCAAGATACTTGCCAGCGACATTACTGACCAACAACTATGTCTGTAAACACACAGAACACATCCGAGAGGAGAAAGACTTGATCAGACATCAAGAAAGCAAAGAAAGAAAGCATGATGGGATGACGTAATGATTGCCATTTCGCGGCATAGACAAAAAAAAAAGCGGAGCCGAAACCTAGAACTCGGCTACCACAGTAGCCCAAGTAATAAAACATCTCGAAACAACCAAGAGGTGGACTTGGAGAAAGTGTACAGCCTAGCCTCAGGCTACGAGCAGCCCCGTGGGGCTGTATAATAAATGTACGAGTGCAATCATTAGGTGCAATCAAGTATTTTATTCATTCATGTTTTACATCTGGTGTCTGCAAGTTGTAGGTGGCGCAGGCTAGAAAAGTTGGTGAGTTGACACGTCTTCCCTAAACTGGTCCCCTAGCTAAAACCCCGTGTGCAGTCACTGACCATAGTTGTTCATAATATGCAAAAAAAACCAAAAACATGTCTAGTAATTTAAAAGACTTATCCAGACTTTTCGTTCTCCCTCGAAACTTAATCTTGAATGCTGCATGATTAAATTATCCATAAAGAGAACATCCCCTTTTTGCCATTCGAACCCGACAGCACTCTGCCATTTCACACGCCGCACTTCGTCAATGAGGTCTTGTTCAATTTCTTCTCCGTCACCAAATGTGGAATGGAAAGAGTACTCCTTGTTTGGCAACGATGTGTCGTTGAAGAGTGGCATTGCTTGTAAATATGAACAATGGTTAACTGCAAGTTGATTGAACCATAGACGTTCGTTTGTCTTTGGATGACAAATGAATGGAGATAAATTCTTCCAAGTAAACAAATTCCTTGATTCCCACTCGAAGCTATACCCCCGGCTTTTCAAATTCTCCTCGACAACCTGTTGGTCGTTGGTGGCAAACTGACGCTGCCAGCTCTTGTAAGCTTTACTGGGGTGATCGCTTTTCTCGTCAGGAAGATGTTGCCAATAACGAATCTGTTTCTTCTCACATTTCTCAACGAAACCTGGATCAAGCTTTGTTGCTATCTCGCGGTTATCCACAATGCCGGTTTCGCCTCCACGTCTCGCCTTCTGGAAGACACACACTGTGAATATTTTGGAATATTTTGACATATAAGCGTTCTCGTTATGGGGTTCAATAGTGTATTTGGCAGAATCTCCCGACCCCATTCTTACATACTCAGAAATTTGCGGTGTTAGACCCGTTGGTTCTACGTATGGGACGTAATCGAACTTCAAACCCTTCAACCATTTCGTGAAGTCTTCGAGTGTATTGATCGGTAGTTTGCGAAAGAGAACAGCAACTGCTGTGCCATCTTCTTTGTATTTCTTATACGCCTCGTCGATTATATCTCTCGACCTTTCAGCCCATTGCTCTATGCTCGCTCCTTGTCCATTTTGAACTTTTAAGAACAAGGGATAGTCGTCTCTTGGACCAGAGAGAAACCTTGGAAAACCTGGAGTGTCTGAGCTAGCCAAATACTTTCGGCCGGCCAGAGGTACTGGTGATGTGAGTTCAATCTCTCTTCGTTGACCTCTGGCGAAATGTTCTCCAAGATAAAGAAAACGCTGATACGTTTGTCGACGAACCGAATGCTTTCTTAGAATAAGAAATGCATTCGAAGCATTATAAGGTCTAACACACTGCAGCATCGCCATCATTTACTCGTTGACAACATTAGTAATTTATAAACTAGAAACAAAGAAAATCAACACCGTGGCGACAGATTGAAATTTGAGGAACCTATTAATTAAAAAAGTAACTCTGAGCGATAGGGTAACCCTAGGGCCAGCCAGGTTAAGGTTACAGGATACCCTAGAACTTTAAGAATTTCATTTTTTCTTTTTTTACGTAATTTTTTACCTTACGAATATATCTATCACCAGGAAAAATTTTAAACAAATAACTTTAAAATTGAACGAGTTATCAAGGAAAACGCTTTCCTAGGTTTATAAGCTTTGCGGGAAAATTTGACAGCTCAGCCGGAAGTCGAGTCAGCCGACAGTTTGTTAATTTCATATCATAACACGCGATTTTCAACACGTCTTGCTTTCTGAACTCTCAATATCTTCATCGTTAAAACTTCAAGTTGTTTGATGAAATGTTCTCCGTCGTAACTAAGAATATATATATATATATATATATATATATATATATATAGCAATCCGCTATGATAATGATCGAAAATGGACTTTAGAAGCGAAACGACAGAACTGAACCAAAACATTAAAAACATTCTCACTCTTTATCTTTCATCACTGACAGTAGTTTTTCTTTGTAGTCCACTGACTCCATTGTATCAGTCGAACCCTGACCATCCTTTGCCTTTCGGTTGTTTTTGCAGCGCTTTTTTGGCGAGCGTTCCTTCCTTTTGTTTTGGCCCGCAGCTTTTTGCTTTCGCTTCGGCATGACTGCTACGTATTTGATCGATGACGTGCAATTACCGGAGCAATCTCTTTCGCACTTCCTCTCATAATTAGATAACACGTTCGCCACACGCTGTGATTGGTAGAAAGTAGCAGTGGGCGGAGAATCGGATAGCACCGCGAGAAACCGCGCGAAACTTTCAAAATCCATTTTCAGGCACATGAATTTTGAGCCATATACACGCATTAAAAAGAGAACGTTACGCGCGCGTTTTGACCGAATTTCCTCAAACTTGCACACGGTGTAGGTGTATCTCTTTGCTATAAAACGGTGTTCGCGCGAAATTTGTACTGCAAAATTAACCAAGTTATGAGCTTTTGGTTGTCCATTAGTTGCAATACAACACACGTCGGGAAAGATTATGCTCTAACAATTTAACCCCTAAAGCAACAAAAAAATGCGAACACCGTTTTTGAGAACAATCTTCGAGAAGTGTAAAAATGATAGTTTAACAGGTTTTTAGTGAAACCTACGCTTAACGTTGATCGCGGCGCGAAGGTTCGAAAATTTTAAACTTGCGGGGATATCTAGAAACGTTCTTCTTTCTTGTTGTATTTGATAGCACCATGTTGTGCTTCGTCTTCCTGGCTACATTCACCGAAAATTTGAGAGAAATTGGATAAAAATTCGCCGAGTAATAGCAGATCTCCTAAAATGCGTGCGTAGGGTATCCTGTAACCTTAAACTGAGATGGAAATGTCCATGTCGTCATTTTCATCCCGGCAAACTGGGCTGAAGAACTGTTGAACTCTCTTCGATACGCGTTCGTTTACTTGCCTCACTGTGTGAATAAATATAGTGCTGAAAGGAACTGAAATAGAACATCAAAACGTTGGTCGTGTGTTTCGTGAATAAGTAAGTAGTTTTTGTAAAGACGCTTTCGTGACTTTCGTGGGTTAGCTAAGACTATAACAATCTTTCTAGTAACGATGGGCTTAGTTAGCTAAGCAGCACAGTAGACTTTCAGGTAGCTGCCCGCTAGTTCGTTTGCTAAATCGCTCGTTTATTCGTTCGTTCGTTCGTTCGTTCGTTCGTTCGTTCGTTCGTTCGTTCGTTCGTTCGTTCGTTCGTTCGTTCGTTCGTTCGTTCGTTCGTTCGTTCGTTCGTTCGTTCGTTCGTTCGTTCGTTCGTTCGTTCGTTCGTTCGTTCGTTCGTTCGTTCGTTCGTTCGTTCGTTCGTTCGTTCGTTCGTTCGTTCGTTCGTTCGTTCGTTCGTGCGGAATCTAATAGGTAGAGCATCGCAGTTTAGGACTAGTTGAATATATATTTCGACAACACTGCATAATGTCAATACATACCTTCGTCTCTTCTACAACATCTACATATGCATTGCAATTGGCTCATGATCCTAGTACAATAAAACCAAAAAGTATGTGTTAGAATATGTTTCTGATAAGATACAAAACATGGTTGGTTAACAGAGCTATGCACAAGCCGCTTTTTCCCCAAATTTATACTGGAAAGCACAGCAGAAAAGGGATTTGCCAGTCGAGTTGCTCTGAATACCTGATGGAGCCATATCCTTATAAGAGCTATGGGCATAGACTGTTCACAGATTATTCATCTCCTACCCTTTTTAAAGATTTAAATGAAAAGGGCACATTGCCTTGTGGCACTGTCAGACAAGACTACCACAAGGGAATGCCACAACTACAAAAATTCAACAAAAAATTCACGAAAATGTGAAAGGAAAATCCAAATTTCAAAAGCATGAATGTCTAACAGTTGTGAAATGAAAGAAAAGAAAGATGTTTTTGCTCTTTCAACATTCCATGGTAATTTCGCCAATGAAGAAATGTGACCACATAAGCCAGCTCCTGCAATCAATACTATGAATGGTGCACGTGTTGATCGCAGCGACTTGCTTCTAAAATATTATTCGCGGAACAGAAAAAAGGTGCATTGGAGACCGTTTGAATTGGTAATCATAAAATAATGTCATTAATGTGTACCAGGACTACCAGATAATGAAATTTAAGAAGTCATTCATGAGTCAGAGGTGTTTGCGTCTTGACCTCGCAGAAGTGTCGGTGCAGCCTCGTTCGTTCGTTCGTTCGTTCGTTCGTTCGTTCGTTCGTTCGTTCGTTCGTTCGTTCGTTCGTTCGTTCGTTCGTTCGTTCGTTCGTTCGTTCGTTCGTTCGTTCGTTCGTTCGTTCGTTCGTTCGTTCGTTCGTTCGTTCGTTCGTTCGTTCGTTCGTTCGTTCGTTCGTTCGTTCGTTCGTTCGTTCGTTCGTTCGTTCGTTCGATCGATCAACCAACCAACCAACCAATCACCCCCCTTAACCCTTCATTTATCCAAGTTATCTCGGGGATTTTGGCACGCTTACATTGTAAAAACCACTCTAATTTATTATACGCATCGCTATTCTTGTTACGTGCCATCATTTGCGTGCGTTTAATTGTTGACGAAGAAATTTGGGTGGCAATGAGATAATAATAGCGTACCGTCGAGCTACTATTAATAGGGACGTTAAGATCTACGACGGCAACTTCGAGGACGACGTCCTTCAAACAAAAGCATTCTTCTTGCAAAACAAAGATAATGAATAATTTCTAGTCCCAAGAGTAATCTGAACACCGTCCTCGCTCTGTATACAACGCCACTCAGAGTATTTTCACGTCTTCATGCAGGATGACGTTGACTCGTGGGGTGTTGAGAACTGTTGTCTGAGGTTGCCTTAACACAGACACTGCAACCGTTTTAACACTTTGAAAATTATAAAACAAGCTTCAAGTATTGAATACAGTAGTCAGTTAACCGTGACTTCTTTTAATGCTAAATTGAATTGCTTTTTAACCGCCGTCGTCGTCCTAGCATCTTAAGGCCCCTAATAGCACAAAAAGCAGACAAACAAAGTAAAATTGACTTTCAAATGACTGCAAATGAGCCATTATCTATTGTTCGGACTGCAGAACTAATGAGTTTGAGATAAAAGAAAATTCCTGTCCGAGGAAAATTCTCCTGAGTGGAAATGGGCCATTAAACTTCATGAGTTTTCGGCTGGAATAATTAAACGTTCAGCTATTCAATTTTTACAGTAGAAATGCATCGCGCGAAAAAATTTGCAAGTTTAAAACGGGTGTTTACATGAGACTGGATATAGATAGAGGCCGGCCCGAACTCTAGCCGGAATGACTTTAGGTCGGTTGTAGTGTAATTACTATAGATCGTTTTCATGAGTCCTGCCTGAGATCAGTTCACGCCGGCCTAATCCCGGGTCGCCCGCTAGATAAATTCAGCCTGGTCCGAATTCATGCCGGCCTCATGTAAACTAATGCTGTGCGGTTCCAGAATTTTCACCTCGGTTCCGGTTCCGGTCTTTTTGGGTAAAGGAACCTCGGTTCGGTGCCGGTTTCGGTACTTTTATAAAAAGAACAATTCAACAATTCAAAGCATTTGCTCAACAAATTGTAATGATAAAACTTCAAAATGAACAACTTATAACAAGTTAAATGAAACACAACAATTATTTAAAAAAAATGTCTTATAGTTATAACTCTGAATGTCTTTGATGTATCAGGGTCTCCCATGATATACGTGGAAAACGAGGTTTTACGTCGAAAACGAAACTACCGATTCTTCCGGTTCTTTTGCGCATGTTCGGTTCCGACTTCCGGTGCCAAAAAAAGAACCGAACCCACCGAGTTTTTCGGTTAACCGCACAGCTGTAATGTAAACACCCCTAAACCTATCCCAACCCATTGTCCTAACGTTCAAATATCCCAATGTCCCGCCCGCACACTCGCTGGAGCAAGACCCCTCAGGTATGCCGCGCAGGCGGTTTTGCAGCGGTGTTTCAGTACACTTGTATGGGCTGTTCACGTATCTCGCGGGAAAAAAAGATACTGGGAGCAAATATATTATTGTGGCTAAATTTATGTTATTTTCTGGACACCAGAAAATCACTGTTTATTCCACATGTTCCATAATAAAAAAAATTCTTTCTCAAGCTTTTAAATTTCTTTAAATGTATTCTTTGAAGATTGCCCAACCAAACCGCATCGATTTTCAATCCGGTTTCATAAACGAAACGTCTACACCTTGGGATAACAAAACAAAATGACGTGCTTGTTGATGATGAGTTAACCAAGACAAATTTGATTGCTAATAATGCTTGTAAATTTTAACTTTTGCCAATTGGCAAAAACCGACCCTATAAGTCAATATGCGAAAGTTTGATTTGGTATTGTTATATTTCTTTTTCCTAGCGACCATATCTGGCGATAGGAACACTTAGAGATCAGGTGATCTATCCTGACTCGCTTGAAGAACAGCGACAAAAGAATATAACTGATGAACAACTGGAAGAGTTTCTTCGCCAGGTCTGCTCTTTTGTTTAGATGTTTTGCATGCCAGCTGGAGGTTCAGAGGGATGACTCAAAGGCACCCGTCCAGTCTTTTCCCGGCTTTTCCAAAATATTTTGTCAAATGTGTTTTGCAAAAAGCTAGCCGGTAAACCAGATTTCTGACTAAGATGACGTCAGTGAGCTCCACATATAACTGGAGTGATATCTGCTGTTTATTCACCAGGCAAAGTTTGCAGTCAAGCATGGCGGACATGTAGGTATAGTTCCAGTCTTCTAGGCGGTCTTTTGACCAAATCAAACTTGACCAGACCAGACCGCGTAGAAGACTGGAACTATACGTACTTCAGGCCCAAAAGGATCGCTGGCTCTGGGCACAAGATTGCCACAAAGATCAGTATCACGCCAGTTATATAAAGCTCACTGGGTAAGGTTTGTTGTCGTTAGATTATCCAGAAGATTGCTAAAATCTTTAGACTCACTGAAGCTTGATGAAAAGTTTAAACTAATAAATTTTAGACATATTTTGGAACAACCGCGACAGGACTGGACGTCATTATAGGTCATCTCTTCTAACCTCGACCTTTTTCCCATATGTATCTAGCAACGATTGGGTTTTAGGACTGATTATAATGGCACTTATGCGAGATAACGTCAAACAATTGTATTGACCGCATAGTCGTTAAGATGTTCAGGTAGTTAGTAATCGTGCAAAGTTTCATTTCAAAATTCGTTGAAGAAAACGTGATATTTTACGTGTAAAGTTTGTATTTTGAAGTGCCGCTGTTAAAGTGGCCGAGCTTGAGAAGAATGAGTCGAGGAAGCTTATGACGTCATAGTCTCAATAACCACAATGACCCTTTTGTTGACAACAACAATGATCTTTTGTTTTTGTTGAGTCTATGACGTCATAAATTCTCCTCAACTCATTCTGCTCAAACACGGCCAATTTAATGCGGCGCTCCAAAATACAAACTTCGCATGTAACTAATACAACTTTGTTTTTGAGAACTCCGAAATGAAACTTTGCACATTTGCCAAGTACCATAATGTCTTTAGGATTATGCAGAAACATTACCGACAATATTTTCATAAGAGAACCACTTTAATACAGAAATTTGACATTGTTTTATCCGCATTGTGTATTTTATCCGCGTTTTTAACAGCGCTCTTTAACTCATTTGTTTTTGTTGTCGAGTGAAGATTGCTGTTGTACGTAGGTAGTGAAAAAACATTCTCTTGATTTTCTATGTTCAGATATACTATTTTAAAAAAGATGACGTGATTCTTGTCAAGAATCTTGATGCAAAGATTTTCTCTCATTGCCATAAAGTACTCACTTGAACTATATCACCACCTGAATAGCATGTTAGAAGTTAACTATATTCTCTATTTCATTATTTTATATTAAGATGCATAATTTGTTTTGCATGGTATATAGGTTCATCTTGAGTACATTCTGGAACGAGAAGGTGGATGGGATGCTGTCCAGGTACTTTGTGAATAATAAGTATAAAAAAATATAAAACTAATATAAAACCCAGACACAGTGCTAAACAGCGGCGTCGAATACGTCATGGTAAAAAAGTCGCATGTTTTTTATTCCGTACAAATGCGAGTTGTATAACTTATAATCGTCTTTATATATCTATATAGACAGACTATAGACTATAGACAGACAGACAGACAGACAGACAGACAGACAGACAGACAGACAGACAGACAGACAGACAGACAGACAGACAGACAGACAGACAGACAGACAGACAGACGGACGGACGGACGGACGGACGGACGGACGGACGGGCGGGCGGGCGGACGGACGGACGGACAGACAGACAGACAGACACACCGACCGACCGACAGACAGACAGACAGACAGACAGACAGACAAACAAACAAACAAACAAACAAACAAACAAACAAACAAACAAACAAACAAACAAACAAACAAACAAACAAACAAACAAACAAACAAACAAACAAACAAACAAACAGACAGACAGACGACAGACAGACAGACAGATAAACAGACAGACCGACAGACAGATGGATGAACAGACGAACGGACAGTCGATGGATACCGACAGGCTGACAGTGCATGTCATTATTTTGTTAATTTTTATTTTAATTCTCGTTTGTCAATTAGGATTGGATGGATGTTCTTAGCGGAGGAGAAAAGCAAAGAATTGCGGTATAATTTTATGGGGTTTTTTTTATTGATTGATTGATTTCATATTCTGTATTTACTATTATTTTTTCTCTTCACTTCTAGATGGCTCGTCTGTTCTATCACCGCCCACAATTTGCAATATTAGATGAATGCACAAGTGCAGTAAGCGTGGATGTCGAGGGATTTATCTACAGTCATTGTCGAGAGGTGAGCACTAACTACTGAAATTCTCTACAAATATATGTTTGTACTGGTACTTTGTTTGTAGACAAGTATTTGCTCAAGTACCGACCGACTAAAAACGGTAAATTTAAATGAGTTAAAAGGTTTTTGCGTAGAAAAGTTACTCATGACCCAACGTCTAGTGTCTTCATCAGGGGTGATCGTTTTGAAGACAGAGCCCAATGTTATACTCTTGTAGAAGTAATGATGACGTTATCGATCAACAAGATGCAAATAGGCTTCTGTTAATATAAGATAATAGACTTTATTCAGAAATGGCCGCCGAATTAGGATTCTTTTATGTGCATATAAATTAGCCCTTATGACCTCGTTTTAAACTAAAAATTATTCTGAATTTCCCACATGAAAACGAGTTCATAAGGGCTAATTTATATGTATATAAAAGAATTCTAATTCGTAGCCCATTTTTGAATAAGGTCTATGATCATCGTCATTTAACCCTTTATAGCCCAAGACCTTTCCATATAAAATTCTTAAAGTGGCCAATGGACTATAAAGGGTTAAGGAGATATTGCGACATAGTCGCTTAACCCTTTATAGCCCAAGACCTTCCCATATGCTGAAAAAAGTCGTCTGGCGTTAGCCAGAATTAAATTCTTAAAGTGGCCAATGGACTATAAGGGGTTAATGGGTGTGTACGCTATTAATACGTGGAGCTTTCTGTAATGATCCTGTGGATGGGTGGTAATAATTTTGGAATTACTCTAAATTATTCTCTGCTTTGACGAAGCTGAATTTTCTCCTTTGTTTTGAGAAAACCCCAAGCCTTTTGTTGCTCTTTTAACGCGTACGAAACTGACGTTTGATCTGGACGATGACGATGTATACTCCTGACTACAGTCATTGCATGGAATGGAATATATAGGATATTTTCTCCGTTCCTTCGCATCACGATTTTTAGGTTTTGCAAAATTCTATAAATATAGTAATAATATATGTGTTTACTCTAATTTATCTTCTTAAGATTGGCATTACACTGTTCACCGTGTCGCACAGAAAGTCGCTTTGGAAACACCATGAGGTATTGTTGCATGGTTGTCAAAAAATATAATATTTTTTATTTAGTAAAATTTTACATGCATAGCGATAGCTTAAAAATCATTTTTAAAGTTGTTGTTTTAGAGAGGATAGTGGTACTGTCCGCTCATTTTAATCATTTTGATGTGCGCAATTTTTTCTCTGTTGCTTGCTGGTTTGTATTCAGTTTCCAAAATGACGTCTAATTCTGGATAGAACACACAAAACTGAAAACAATCTAAATGTATTCCGATTACTGCATGAGAAACTGTACGCATTAAATATATCTTAAAAAACAAAACTTTTGGAAGATAAGGAATTATATTTTTTAGGATTCTTCGTGTTTTAGACAGTTTTGGACGTAGCGGTGTTTTTGAAGGCTGTCGAATGTGAAGGAAAACATTTGTTCATTAAGTATATAGGTTAGTTATCGAGATGGAGGTAACTAAGCTAGTTAGTTAACTAATATATTTGATAATAGGAGAGTTTCAGGGTGTTGCGCGCGCATCGTTTTGGAAAGGAATTGGCGGGCCCTCGGCGGGCTCTCTACAAAGTAAGCAATGGCAAACAGACTTGCTAGCGAGCCAACAACAGCAGAATAACAGTGTTAAATATCCAGAAACTGTATCTATACTTTGTTTATCTTAAACAGTACGTTTACTTTGAGGGGAGCTTGCCAGTTTTTTTGAAAAATGATGCGCGCGCAACACCCTGAAACTCGCCTATTACCTCCACTTTGGTGACTAATTACTCGGGCTACCTGTGCTAGGCCGAGTCTAGGTTTCGGCTCGGTTTTTTGTTGTTGTTTTTTTTTCCTTTTTTCTTGGGTGTCACGATTTTGCATTTTTGCACATTTTACTTCCGCTACTATTCATACTTCTGGTGTGTTGTTTGCTGTGTGAGTGAGTGAGGCCGTGTGACGGAGTGATTGTAAGTTCTTTGCTCTTTCGCTTTTGGCGTTGGACAAAAAGTTGAACAGCTTTGCCTTTTGATCAAGGTGTTCTTGCACATTGTTGGTAGATTTTGAAAGTGACTGGCTGACTTTGTAGTTTAACACTGATCGGATGTAGCTGACAAATGTCTTGATCGTAAATATGTTCACCAGTGTTAAGTGTATGCACCACACTCAGCCTTCGGTTCAGGCTGACCTTGTTGAACGCCTGATCTTGTTGTTATTTAGTTTCTCTATGTGTTTACGCATGTATATGTATACCTAAGCAAGGGCCGGAAAAAACAAGGATTAAATTTCAACTAACTTTTCCCAAGATTTATCACAATACATAGGATTTATAACATGGATAAGATATTTATAAGTAATATTTAAAACACGAGGAGCAGTGTTTTCGATTTGATAAAACGCGTACCGCGAATGTTTTGAATAGCTTGAGAAACGAGCTATTTGGTAAGTTCATTGGTGTAGTACAGGTGTAATTTTGAAAAACAATGTTGTCTAAGCCAAGAAAATCAAAGCTAAAGTTTATGTAAATCAAGACGATTCTTTAGCACATATAAAGACATCATTAAACATGGATTTTCTTTGTGTTTTCCTCATGAATTATTAATACGTTTTCGCCGTTTTATTAAACAATTAATTTAACACTGTAATATTAGTATAGGTAATAGCATGGTTTCGAGTGCAATTTGGAAAAAACATGCCCAAGTTAATAATATACATGAAAATGTTAGACAAAATGTTCTTCCAGCTACGAAGTTACATACCACTCATTGCTCCACTTCTCGAAGCTTTAATAGTTGAAAACTGCTTGATTTTGTTCACTAAATACGTCAAACGTTTTACTCATAGCATCTAACCTTTTCTAGTCTTCTTGTAGGAACTTTTATGACAATATTAAAGCAAAATTCACTCTGTATTTCATCGAAATGTTCTTCGACAACTTTATGTTTTGGTCGCCATATTGGATTTTCTCGTGAAGGAAAACCCACCCTTCAAAATCCGCATATGCATTTCATTGGCTTTCCGATAGATTCCGGTTGTTTATTAGCCAATCTGAATGCTTAATACTCATTGAAATTTCCACTGTATTTCATGTTTCTGCACTGTATTACATTGAAATTGCACTCCTCTCGACCAATCAGGATGCAGTAATTTTGTCATGTATATTATTAAGTATATTATCATTTATCAGTAATTATTGGTCCTGAAATAATATGACTTCATTGCTCGTTTGAATTGTAGTTTTGTATATAAATTTTATATATTTGATGGTATACTATTTTATGGATCTGTGCCTTTTGTTTGGATTAATTATAGTTTATCAACACTGTAAATTTTACCACGCGAAATGTATATTTCTATATACATTTCGCGTGGTAAAATTTACAGTGTTGATTTTCATTGTTGTTTTTTTAATGAATACCGTAAAGTTCCCAAAGTAACGATGTCGTTACTTTCGGATTTAGCAGCCATTCATATCGTTACTTTCGGGGGATCGCTACTTTCGAGGGGTCGTTACTTTCGGGGGGTCGCTACTTTCGGGGTGGTCGCTACTTTTGGGGGTCGTTACTTTCGAGGTGTCGCTACTTTTGGGGGGTCGTTACTTTCGGATGGTAAAAAATCGTATCTGAAGTAAATCATGACAAATATTATCAGACTTTTGGTTATTTATTGTAATATCATGATCACCTCGGTTTTCATTGTTCTCAAAGGGAATGTAAATCCCGTATTTTCCTCATTACCCATGCATACGCCTTTGTCTTCTAAATTTCCCCGGGAAATTTAGTAGAAAACAAAAGATTTCTTTGTCTACTAATTTTCCCTCATCAAGCATGCAGGGGAAAATTAGTAGGCAAAGAAATCCTTTGTCTTTTACTAAATTTCCCGCTTGCATATCTATTATGCAAACAGGCGGTCCTAGAACACTCACAACATTTTTATTAACAGACATCTATTCTACAAACACAAAGCATGTCCCAAAGGTATAATTACTTCAATCAATAGTAAAACTCGTAAGCAACTTCACTGAACCATACAAAAACAAACACCTAAACTTATCTCAGCATACTTCTCTGAGTTTTCCTCGACGATCATAATATTACAAACTGATAACATGACTTGTCGGGAAATTAGCGATTAAATTGCCCTTCGCCTTGGGAAGATTTGTAAAAGTCCTCGGGCGAACAAATTTTCCCTCGGCGGCGGGCAATTTAATCGCTAATTTCCCTCAAGTCATGTTATTACTTATAATAACACGATCTCAACAAAGTATTCCATCGGTATTTACCTCGACTACATCCTTAATTGTTTTTCTTGAGGCTTCTGTTGTTACCTATAAACTTGCAAATATTAATTAAAACAATATAACTTTTTATACTAACGTTTCATAATTAACTCGAGTTGTGTATAAATGTTAAAGTTTAAGATGAAACAATGTAATACATTTATTTCGTATCTTGTTAAAAAACAAGTTGAATTTTGTTTGAAATCGTAACTTTCGGGGGGTCGCCACTTTCGGGGGTATCGTTACTTTCGGGATTTATTAGCAAACACTGAATTTTATCGTTACTTTCGGGGTGTCGCTACTTTCGAGGGGTCGTTACTTTGGGAACTTTACGGTAATATATAAATAGAAACATATTTTATTAGGGGGTGTTATATGGAGAGGGGTCAGTCCTCCAGGTAGAGGTAGGCCTAGTAAGAGGGCTGAATTTCACCTCGCGTTGGCTTGTTTACCGACTTGTGCAGCTTTCCCACAAAGCCCGAAATCATGTTTTTCCAAACATGATTTGAATTTATAACAAACGCATGAACAAACACAACTTGTAAAATAAAAAGTTGACCAAAAGATATTAGTCAGAAGCAAAAAAGGCAAACTTTATCGCGTATACTGAGTTTCTATTTGCTAGTCCTCCTAAGAGAACCAGCCCTCTTGAATGCCTTTACATGGCAAATTTCCAGCCTCCTATCCAGATCTCGGGTTGTGAATAGCGAGGTCTCGCCTATGAGGGCTGCGGCATAGGGCTGGCTGGCCCTCTTGTCGTGCATTAAAACGCAAACAAATTTTACAAGGAACTGATTACTATACACTATTAAGTGTGCTCCCGAGGGAAACAGTTTTGTTTTCCCGATCGAGACTCAAGGGAAAACAAAACTAACTGTTTCCCGAGGGAGCAGGCATTAAGTGTTTTGTTATACAGGGTGTATCAAAAAAAAGGCTACCCTTAGAAAATATAATTAACATTCTTTTCAAATAACCTATTGTATATTGACAGCCCTGGACACCTCTGAAGTCACGGATGCGTAAAAAACAAATGGTCGTATACACCTGGGGAATTACGATAACTTCTAAACGTATGAAGGAGCATAACTGAAATAAAAATGTTAATTATATTCATATCAGTTCGATTAAAAATGGTTCAACTGACCACAGGGCTGTCAATATACAATAGGTTATTTGAAAAGAATGTTAATTATATTTTCTAAGGGTAGCCTTTTTTTTGATACACCCTGTACAGTGTGTATCAGAAAAATTCGAACTTAGAAAATGAATTAGCATTCTTTTCAAATGTTTTCAAACAACCTATTGTAGTAGTTTGAAAGCCCTAAAAGCGCTGAGTTATAAATTAACCAGCACATAAGCTAAACAGGAAGAGAAAAAGCTTTTAAATACTTTCACCATGCATACACTTCAAGTTATCTTAATTTCCCAGGTGTATAAGACCGTGTTTTTTTACGCATCCTGGCCTCAGAAGTGTTTAGGGCTTTCAAACTACTACAATAGGTTGTTTGAAAAGAATGCTAATTCATTTTCTAAGGGTTCGAATTTTTTTGATACACACTGTATAGCTTGAGATTCGCTGAATAATTTCGACGTTTATCAAGGGAAAGTACACAAAAGACAAACGCTAAGACTTGCCAAAACATTTCGCCTGGCTCCATAATTTCACTTCAACCAAACAAAAAATGAGCCTCAGAACAAAAGACCAGCAATACATTTCTCCAGTTAATCTTCACACATGCTTTGAAGACCTATAAATATTCATTTTTTCGTAGCAAACAAGCTTTTGTTTATAGGATGCCGTGAAGAGTTCAAAGTTCTAGCGGGCAACAATTGAACTTATTGACCGAGCAGGCAATAAGTTCTCAATTATTGCCCGCTCGGCAGACATTGAAATTTAGCTAAGGTCATGTGACCACAAACCAACCAATGACAGTCATCGTTGTATCCCAGTGAAACTCTAGCTATATAACAAACTTTGTTATTCCTTGTTAATTTTCATCTTGTGTTTATATGAGAGCCGGGCCAGCCCGCCTAGCCGAGATCTCGTTTTCAGTGAACCGAGATCTCGGATACCCGGGCTGGGTTTTTCCCCATGTAAACACGATTGACTGGTCTAGCTCGCCTGCCCGGGCTGGCACTAAAAGCTTCGTACACGCCACAAAAATTGTTTTTATCAACTTTTTTCGACATATTAACAATTATTGGACGAGTCGGAGCAAAATATCATGATTTGTCAGTGGCGAGCTACTAGTTATTTGCCGATGCCGAAGGCAGAAGCAAATAACTAGTAGCGAGACACTGACAAATCATGATATTTTGCGATAGACGAGTTCAATAATTGATTTATCATTCATAAAATAGTTAAAAATTTGAAATGCCTGAAGTAAGAGATCGCCACTCTTCTCTCTGTCTTCGGCATGCTAAAATCTTCGTAAAACTTACTTTTTGTTGGCACGAGTCTTGCTTTTTATCTCACTAAAACTTCCTTTTCGCTATTTCTGTTCTGAAGTACATTGTCGTTAAGGATGTTTCCAAATACTCTCGATTATTTCCTTGGATAGCTGAAGAACTAGCCGCCATGTTTACGAAAATTATTTGCCGTCAGCAGCGTTATCGCTAGTGCGCATGCTCATAAAATTATTTGCAGCAGAAAATTATTTGCACTCAGTTATTTGCAGGTAAATTAACCAATCAGAATGCGGGATAGAAACGAAATGAATGATAATAACAATTCACAAGTTCTGCTTGTACAGTTCATAAAGTTAAAACAATGACACTTCGTGTCTACCAGAACTGATAAATTACGCAATTAGCACAACAAGCAATCCTAGGCGAGCTAGCCCACCCTTCTCATGTAAACACCATAAAAATCATCTCGGCAAAGCGGGCTAGCTCGGGGACGGACTGGCTGGCCTCCATATAAACACCCCCTTTAGTGTGTTTGCGATACCTGAGGTATTCAATTTAGGAAGCGTACAAGTGACAAAGTTAAGGAGGATGTTATCCCAAAATATAAACGGATTAGATACCTGAACAAGCAAATTTACGTTCGTTCAATTTATAAATAGCTAGAAACTCTTTCAGAAACCAAAAGCGTCAAATCACTCATTGCTTTTATTACGTGTTACATTATCACCTACTTACATGTTTGGCGTCGTTTGGCGGCTACACCGACACGCGAATTTTTAGCTTGCTCTCGCAAGCAGTTTTCCTTCGTTTTCTTTCGAGTTTTTTTGTGTAAATAGATACTTTTATTTATCCAGAATCTTATTGATGTTTAAATACATTGCATAATATGGTCTTCCTGGGAGCAGGGCATTATATGAAACCATTGGAAACCCGGCAAACTTCAAAGCGGTTAACAAGCGAACTTCCGATTCGTGTTGAAAAGTATACCTGAAGGCGCACAAATCCTTTGTTTTAGCTTTATCATTATTTAAATTTACGATTGAGCGATTGAACCCAAATGTTGCTATTGGATGATTGCTTCATTATACAGAAAACACAATATGTTCAGTAACCGTGAAAGTGTACAAGTTTTGGTACGGAGGCTACCAAACCATGTCTATTTTCTATTATTAACTATGATGAAACGTAGAATAATAGAAAAGTGTAATAATTATAGCTTTATATCCCAGTTTGTAAATAAACCATAATTATTTTTGTGGAAACACCACGTAAAATATTTATTTGCTAAATATTTATTTGCTATAATCTCTCAACTCGCCTGAAGGAGCACAAGACATGTTGCATAAAAGCCCAACATGATAAATCTGCTGTTGCCAAACACGCTTGGAAGTATGACCATCGTGTTATGTGGGAAGAGTCGTCACTCTTAGCCAGCGACAAGCAATACTTCACGCGAAGAGAAAGGGAATCTATCGAGATTGCAAAACATCGCACCATCTCTCAAGAGGGACAGCCATTAATAAGCACGTGGTGTGCCCTATTCGGAGAACATTCTTGATTTTGTTTTCTAATTAATAAAATTAACGTGATACGCCATTGTATTCTTGCGTGACTTAATTGATCAGCTGCTTAGTTGATAAATGACGTGAGCCAACAACTTGTTGTCATTGCTCTGATGAAGGCCTGAGTCAACAGGCCGAAAGCTTAGCAAATAAATATTTTACGTGGTGTTTCCACAATATCACATTATCGCCATGAAAACTTTCAAAGAATTAATCCATAATTAAGCGTAATCTCTTATGGTAGTCCATTATTTTTTTATTTTTTTAGAAGCATTGCTTTGGTCAGTAGATAGTATATTACATATAGGATAGCCCCTGTGGGAAAAGTTATGTTTCAGAACTTATATATTATAGGTCTTTTAGTAAATAGTTGAGTAAAAAGTATGTTGTAGAGTCTGGTTTTACGTGGTTTCAAAATAGGCCGGTCATAATCATTACCCACACAAACTGATACTATAGATTTAACAAATAAAACATAAAGCTCCGTGCATATGTACTCTTATAAAGGCACGTTTGACGTCATTTGAACACGAAAGAAGTTGAGTAGAGGCACGAGGCGATAGCCGAGTGCCTTTACACTTCTTTCGTGTTCAAATCACGTCAAACGTACCTTTATATAAGAGTACATATGCACAGGAGCGGTATGTTTTATTTGTTTTATAAAATAATAATAAGAAAAATCAAACTATAAGTGAGGTAGTTTTGGAATTTTGGCGGGCTTTTGCCGGGCTGACGCCATTCTACGCCATTTTACGTCATTCATGATCTCTGTTCTCTTATAAATGCACGGAGCCCAACCAATCAGAGCGTGCGTAGAGGGCACCTTATTTTATAATGGAACATATTTTTAACAACCTTGCCTACCCCACACTACCACTATGTTTAAAACATGATGTAACATATCATACACGAGGAGGAGTGTTTCATCAGGATATATGAGTCTGAGATGTTTGTTGAAAACCGAGGCCAAGCCGATGTTTTTGAACAAACCTCGAAGCGTTTGGATATCCTGTTATAAAATAACATGTATACTACGCGAGCCTTGATTGGTCAATTACCGTTTTTGGATCCGAGTATCCAAACACGGAAAATTCCCGCCAAAACGATTTTTTGAAAATGTCGGACAGTATATTATTCACTTGTGATTATTTTATGAAAGAAATGGTTTTTTCCGTGTTTGGAGACTCTTATCCAAACACTTGGGAAATTGCTCGACTTTCGAAAAGCTAAAAACACTCGCTTACGACTCGTGTTTTGCGCTTTTCTCCAGTCTCGCAATTTCCCGCATGTTTGGATCAGAGTATCCAAGCACGGAAAACCATTTGGTATTTCTTTAATGAAACACTCCTCCAAGTGTTTGATATAGCATCTCAAACAAATAGTATTTTAAGAGAAAATCAAGGTAAAAGTTTGCTTAATTTATGTAATTTCTTCCTCCGATATCCAAACCACAGACACGGTGCTGTTTTCCTTTGTGTTTTCCTCATGAATTATGAATGATTTTGAGATTGTCTGATCTCGAACCAAGAATATTTCGAAGTTAGCACGTTTGATTGCTCTCTGGGTTTCAGAAGGACTTACCGATGCATGTATATAGTAATATAAATGAAGAATATTGTTTGTGCGTGTGTGTGCATTTGTGCGTCAATCGGTAGAGCGTATCCTTCAGTAACATGTTAGTTATCTTGTAGTTTTCATTGCCTATGCATGCGACATGTTATAGACCACTTTCATAATAGCGATTAATTTGACTATTCTTTTATGTGCATCTTGATAACCCTTTCTAGCCTCGTTTGTGTTTCTTCAATTCAAAAGAATCTTTGCTTCATAACGAGGCCAGAAAGGCTAAATACCATAAAGGTAGAGCGAATATAGTATAAGTAGGCTTACCTCAACATTTTGAGGTAAGCCTACTTATACTATATATATATATATATATATATATATATATATATATATATATATATATATTATTTGTTAAAACTGAATATACATTGCTACTTCAAGTTTCATGCCCGTAGGCAATCTTCAGGCAAAAGTGGAATCCGGGAAATTTTGGCGGGAAATATCCACCGCGCGAAGAAGAAAAAGAAGTCACGCCAGCTTACGCCAGACTATGCGCATGCGTCAGCAAACAGTTCAATGAACTAACGGATTCCACTTTTGCCTGAAGATTGCCTATGGGCATGAAACTTGAAGTAGCAACGTATATTCAGTTTTAACAAATAAATAAATATCTGCTCTACCAAAAAGTATTGAGCACTCTACGAGCTATACGCAACAAAATCTGGTTTATATATATATATATATATATATATATATATATATATATATATATATATATATATATATATATATATATATATATATATATATATATATGTATAATGTTTACAACACGAGCGGGCGTGTTGTATTGAATTATACAATCACGAGCCGAAGGCGAGTGATTGTATATTCAATACAACAAGGACGCGAGTGTTGTAAACAACTTGTGAAATGAATAAATAGTAAAAATCCCTTTGGGATATTGAGATGTTGAGATGCTAATTAGTTACAAGCACTAGTGGTTGTATCAGAAGAGTAGACATCCACTAGTGGTTGTAACTAATTAGCATCATTGGTTTTAGTTTGTATGGGGTTTACAGGGGTATACATGTGACGTAATTTCTGAAATGGGATTGGCTGCAAAACTCATGAATTAGTAATGAATTTCACAAATATATATATATATATATATATATATACATGTACATGTACATGTACATGTACATGTACATGTACATGTACATGTATATGTATATGTATATGTATATGTATATGTATATGTATGTGTATATATATACCCATGTATATATAGTAATGTTTGATTATTCTTATTCAGTCCCATCTTTCTGTTAACAGTTTGTTCTCTATCTCGATGGCCGCGGTGCGTACGAGTTCAAGAAGATTGACCCTGACGTGGAGGAATTTGGTTCCTAATCACTAAAAGTAATCTTCCAGAATGTTTTCGTTTTCTTTAAAGGGTACTGGCAACAAAAAGTTAATTAATCTGCACATAATGACTTTCTAAATAATTTAATAAAACCAATTACATAAAATAATGTAATTAAAGGGAAATAATTCGTTCGATAGATACAGAAAGAAATCCAATCAATTAATTAATTAATTAATTAATTAATTAAACATCAATCAATTAAACATCCACCATTATAATGCGGTGTAAGGTTGAGTGACTTTTGGAGCTTTTTTCAAGTTTTGAAGTTTAAAGAACTTCGTAAAGGTAGTTTCAAATTGTCTTTCACTGTTATACCTTCTAAACGGCCATTGCATGAGAAGGAATTGCCAGATTGAAGTGGCCATTTCCAGGTTTTGTTCAAGATTACCGGCACAAGTTCAAGGCAACGATTTTATACATGTTTTTATATAATTTGTGAAATTCAGACGTTATTGTGAGAATAATTAACCTGTCTTGAACAACATTTTCTTTTTGTTGCTCATACCCTGAATTTTAAAATATGAAAGTTGGGCAGCTCTGACAATAGGAAATTATTGTATTTAGAATATTTAGGGCCCGATTTTTTCGGCTCGCATTGTAAATCCCATACAGTCGGCCGCTCATATTACGTCGGTAGTCACATTGTAAGAGGGATTTATCTAATGCCCTAGTCTTTGGTCCATCTACGGGGCTAAACGTGCAGGAAATCTTCTATAAAAGTATCGAAAATATTTTTTAACCTAGTACGAACGCCGAACGAGTGTATTAGCCTGTGTTCCAGTCCACAACGCTACGCGGTCTGTAGTGGACTGGAACATAATATTGCCTTCGATATGTCATCAAAAGGAATTAAATTAGTCAAATTGCGATTTAGCATAAAATACCTGGTGTGGAACAGAGTCAGTCAACATATATATTGTCTGGAAACTCGGCAAACTTCAAAGCGTCTATAATGAGCTGTGATTTTACGTTGAGAGGTCTTGCTAGCTGTAGCATCTCTTTAATACCTACAGTCCCCACCGTGCATAAATATTTTGTCTTTCAATTATTAATATTTAGATAACACGGTTGAACCTACCAAAAATACCATTGTCTTCACCGTGCACAAGTTTGCATAAACGTGAACAAAAAGATAGAACATAGACTATTCTTGGAGTTAGCGTCCCAGTTACGAAAATTGAGTGCATGCACTGCCGCAGCCTAAAGGTGGTTTTCCACTAGGCGACATTTGTCGACCGACTCGACATTTTTCTTTTGTCTTGGCTAATTAGTTCCACTCTACAGTGTGTCTGAACTTATGCAAATCAGTTTTATTCAGTTTAATCCAGTTTTTATGTATAAATTTCTTTGAAATATCTGCATGGATGAATTGATGGCATTTCACAACAAACACAAAAAATCTTGATGGTTTAACAATTTATCTTAAGAAAGTCCAAATATGGTGTCTGAATTTATTATGCATATTAACCCAGTGATAAGTTCATGCAGTTTTCAGTTAAGTGACATAGCAGTGCGAACTGGTTTGCTGTAGAAATGGGAAGATGTAAAGACTTAACGACTGCAGAAAAGCAAATTATTGTTACAAATATAAAAAGTGGCATGTCTACACTTCAAATCTCAAAGATGCTGAAGAGAGACCATCAAACAGTAAAGAAAGCTGCTGATAACATTCTTTACAAACGGAAACGAAACAAAGGGAAAGGATTTAAGGACATTTCTAAACGAGATGTACCACAGTTAAAGAGAACTTTGGTAAATCATCCGTTACTGACGAGTGGGGAAGTATTCGCGAGAGCAGGAATTGCGAACATCAAACGAGATAAGAGGTGTAGAATCCTTAAACAAATGGGCTCCATTAAGAAATCCAATCGAAGGCCACCTTTAAATCAAACGCATAAGGAGAAACGTAAGGTATGGGCTAGAGACAATATGAAAACAGACTTCAGCAAAGTAATATTCACTGACGAAAGCAGGGTCACATTAGATGGGCCTGATGGTTGGTCAAAAGGTTGGGTTGTACAAGACAGAGAAGCGCCAATCAGCAAGAGACGACAGCAAGGAGGGGGTGGCATCATGATGTGGGCTGGAATTTATGGTGATAAGGTTATTGGGCCATATAAAGTTGACGACGGAGTAAAGCTGACCAGTCAAAGTTATTGTAAATTTTTAGACAAAACATTCTTTAAGTGGTATAAGTCTCAAAGTCGTTCTTTCAAGACAAAGTGTGTATTTATGCATGATAATGCCCCATCACATGCTGCTAATGCCACTCGTCAATTTTTGGAGCGAAAAGGAATTTCTGGTAGAAATTTATGACGTGGCCTCCTGCGAGCCCTGATCTTAACCCGATCCAGGATATCTGGGCAATAGTGAAGAAGAAGATTTATGTTGGTGGTAGGCAGTATGACAATAAAGCAGACCTTTGGGTTGCTATTCAAACGGCGTGTAAAGACGTAGGCTCCAACGAAATTGAAAGTCTCACAAATTCTGTGGACAAACGCGTGATATTAGTGATTGAGAAGAAAGGAGGGCATGTTGGAATGTAAATAATTTTATGATACTGGTGTGTTAGTACCTATTATGCATGTTATACTGTTGTTGTAAATTGTATTTGAAATATATTTTTCTTGTGTGCCATATTAGGTGTTTTTGGTCCCAAACGTTGCGAATATGAACTCCTGTCATGGGTCTGCATAATAAATTCAGACACCTTTATTTAAAGGGATATGGCAATAAAAATTATTTTTGTCCAATTTGTAAGAATATGTAGAAAAGTTAGAAAGTACGTTTACAGATTTTCATTAGCTGGCTTACTTTTTCAGATATTTGCGAACAAAAACACAAGCCGTCCGCCATCTTGTTTCACAATTAGATCTAATTAAGTGACGTCACAAGCAGGGTAAACATTGTAAAAATTGCAGTCAGTAGCGAAATGTCAGCTAAAATTCTTTTACATTGTTAGAGTTTCAATTTGAAATATATCAGATCAAAATACTTAAGATTTTGCATTAAAATACCTAGGAAATTAAGAAATGTTTAGACAAATTTTACCCTGCTTGTGACGTCATGCATATCTGACGATAGATATGCATATCCAAAATGGCGGATGGCGAGCGTATTCGTACGCAAATAATGCCGAATTTCTTAAAAAATAAAAAATCTAATGAAAATTTGCAAACGCACTTCATAACTATTCTTGATGTTCTTACAAATTAGACAAAAATAATTTTTATTGCCATATCCCTTTAAATATTTTAGGATTAATTGTCAAGCTATTAAAAGTAGCAAAATGGAAACTTATCTGTCAGTTGTAAAGTACCTTCAATTTAGCTGTGTAAAAGTTTCAAAGAAATTTATACATAAAAACTGGATTAGACTGAATAAAACTGATTTGCATAATAACTTCAGACACACTGTTGAGCTTGCGAGACAAAAGAAAATGTCTATTCGCGCGACATTTTTCGCCTAGTGGAAAACCGCCTTAAAGGCTGTTTTCCACTGGACGATATTTTTCGATCGAAGCGACTTTTTGCTTTTGTCTTGGCTAATTAGTCCCACTCGAGAGCTTACGAGACAAAAGAAAATGTCGCGTCGCGAGACATTTTTCGCCAAGTGGAAATCCAGCTTAAAGGCGGTTTTCCACTAGGTGAAAAATGGCGCGCGAAGCGACATTTTCTTTTGTCTCGCAAGCTCTCGAGGGGTCTAATTAGCCAGACAAAAGAAAAATGTCGAGTCGGTTTTCCACTAGGCGACATTTGTCGACGGCCTTAAAGCCGAATTTTGTCGCGAGTGGAAAACCGGCTTTAAGGCTCTTTTCCAGTGGTCAGCTCGCTGCGAGTGTTTGCATCTAATTAAAAACAACTCGCAGTGCTTGTTTTCTCGTTGTGATTTCTTTTTAATAAGATACAAGTACTCGCAGCAAGATGCGAAATAGTTTCTGCGATGAGTGGAAGAGGGCCTTTACTCACTATTCACATATACATATTTGCGAGTGGCAAAATCCTTGGTCCAGCCATAGGTTTCTCATTTTAATTTTTTTCACCGTGCTCCTTATGTATTACAACATATATAATGGAAGTCTCATAAAACTGAGACATTATTTGTTATAATATTGTGTCGCCGGCCACCGTGAATAATCAGAACGGTCTCAGACCCCGTTTACACGATGCCGGTACAATTTGAAAACAGAACAAAATCATGCCGTTTAGGCCTTGCGTTTACACGATACCGGCACAAAAATAACATGAAATGTTATATGATGTATTTGCATGCCGGCATGATTTTGTTCCGTTTTCAAATTGTACCGGCATCGTGTAAACGGGGTCTCAGAATAAATATCAAGAGATTATTAACCGAGAACGAGGTCTGTACAGGAAAATATCATTCTAATTAAGGCCTTTACGGTACGGACCGAGCTGCTGGCGAGGTTCGTACAAAAACGACCGATGACTGATATTTTGTCTTACAGACCGAGTAAACGAGGTTAACAAATCCTTATTGTATGGCTATTTCAAGTTTTTCGATACTAGTTATTGTTTATAATTATTTTCTATTTACAGTGAAAACCTTACAAATTTGCACAAGAAAAAAACAGCATCTGGTCTGGATACGCATTTTCACGGACCGTGTGTTAATATATAAAGCCATGCATATAATAAACAGACTTTGAAAACGTTTGTATGCAGGCTAGCGATATTATGAATGCAGCATAAGCTGAGTCGATCGTATGAATTACTTCAGCCTTATGCATGTAAATTTGGTTTCCACTACAGGTGTAAAATATCGTGGGTTTGCGTTTACAAATTGAGTACTTTTAGAAGTGTCGATATGGTTACATGGGGCTGCCTAGCCCGAGCCTGCCTATTACTGCAGAATTTATCAGTCCAAACCAAACAAAACCCTATCTTTGAATATATGAACTATGTATAAATTAACACAACTTGTGAAAGTCCAAAAACACTGATCAGGAAGGTCTCTGAGTGTGTAGGGCTCAGCCAGCTTGTTCAATCACAGTGAGAAAACCAGCCCAGAAAAGCGAGATCTTGGTTTCACAAAGCGATATCTCGCCTAACTGACTCGACTCCTAGAAACTATCAAAATCAACAAGAAATTGCAGCAAAGTGGGCCAGGCTGGCCGGCTCGTGCACCCCGGGCTCAGGAATCTATGTATAACTACCACGGTTTTAATTCTGCTTCTCATAGCAAAAGCTGAGCAGAAAATACAAAAAAAATCAAGCATATATATGCGACATTCACACTTGACTGACCTTCCGTTTGCAAACAGAAAATGTCGGACTCTCCACTATTTTATTTTGTTTAAAATAGTAATAATAGTTTACAGATAAATATTTGGTTTCGAGATCGTTATAAATCTCAACCCTCATAACCATTCAACAATTCCTCATCCTGGTGACGAGGTGGGAGCGTAAGTGTTCTTCGGATCTTTTGGAGCGACAGCGTCATTAGACACAGCTGTCAAACGTTTGCGCATGCGCGAGTTTGCAGGAGTCAAATATATATATATATATATATATATATATATATATATATATATATATATATATATATATATAAAATTTCAGCCTGAGGTTCTTATAGTGGAAGGTTCTTGTTAGCGGCAACCTCGTCCCCAGGGCATTTTGCCTCCACGTTGGGAGTCGGCGAAAATGGCCCTGGCATCGGCTGGTCACGTGACACCCAGAATTTTGGGGTGTTTTGGCAAGAAAATTTATGCGGTCTTTGTGTTTCGTTTTTGTATAATACGTATACATGAATAAGAAATATTTAACGCTCTGCCGAATCACTCATGTGAACCTTTCTTTATCATAAATGCAACTGGCTAGCATTATTCATCATGGTACTCCCCACGATTATCCAGGATACATTTAAATGTCGGGAAGAAACATATATCTAATGTTGTTCTTGACTTTAACCAAAGCTATCGTTACAATTCTTTGGATGAACTTCGCAGAGTGGATTTATTGCAATTCATATTTTGATGAATAAATTACACTGTATCTGAATTAATCAAGTTTTTAAACCGGCCAATCCGATTATAGAATCGACCAGCCGATGCCAGGGCCATTTTCGCCGACCTCCCAACGTGGAGGCAAAATGCCCTGGGGACGAGGTTGTGTTAGCGGGTTTCTACTGTACTGTTAATTTGTGCTCCTTGTAGTAATATTTGCGCCCGATGAATCAAACATTATAGGAGTATGAGTACGGTAGTGATTGTACGGTAGTGATACACTCGTAGCCACAAGTTTTAAAGAAAATCTCGCAGTGAAATAAGAGGCGACTATAGGAATTGATCACATCCGTACAAGATGGCGATGACGAACCCCGTCAGTCGAATCTAAAGCTCGCTATTGTTACTACAAGGGCCACAAATAAACAATATGACCTAACAAAAAGTTGTCATTATTTATCATTATCATCGTCAATATCCAAGACTTAAATAAAACTGCTTTTCTGCATAGAATCGTATGATACATTATTGATCAAGACTGAAAATCTATTTGCGGTCGCCTATAGCAAGTGGCAAGAGAGACGTTTGACATTTGCCCAAGTATATTGATGATAATATTCATTTATATTTTTTGAAAAGGGTATGAAAATTACAGTTTCAACTCAGAACATACACAAATTTACAGCTCTATTATTTCAATAATTGTTAGTTGTTTGCTGTACAAGCTGTGTTAGTTAGTAATACTCAGAAAAACTCTGAGCTCTGAGCGGGACTCGATCCCACAACCTTCTGAATGCTAGCCAGACGCTCTAACCATTGAGCCACCAGAACTCAGATTATTACTAACTACAACTCAGATTATTACTCTGAGTATTACTAACTAACACAGCTTGTACAGCTAACAACTAACAATTATTACTAACATCAAGCTGCAATTTCTGAAACTAATCTATTATTTCAGTTGTTGTCTTGTACTTTAGAAAAAGTTGGCCGTTTTTAAAAATGATAGAATTTCCCGCCCTTTCCGAATCCGCGCATGTGCACAACGTTTGTCAGCGATGTTAATTCATCCATATTCGACATTTTTTATGCTACCTCTAGGCAATCGATCCTACCAAGTCACCGGTTTTCAAACTTGTTTTGTTAAATGGGAATTGCATCTTTTAATTAAATATATATCTTATATAAGACCTGTCTAAGTTCACCGCTTCATTGAAGTTGAATTTTTGTGTTTCTTAAGGTAATATATATGTACATCCTCATTTAAAGATATTAATATTTGCAGGATATTATCCCGAGCATAGCTCGTTTTATACTGTTACAGTGATTGGTAAACAATAATAATAGAATCTGAGCGTGGAATTAAATAAACGCACGTTTTAAAACCTATATATTTCGGTCCTAGGTCTTTCTCTTTTGCTTAATACGTAGTACTTATGTACGATATGATACAATTGAATAGTTTAGTGTGTTATGAACAAGATAACGGTATTAGTACTTTCGTGACTTCTGGGCAACAAGTTTCTAACGAAATCTCCCCAAATGCCTTGGTCTCTGTTTAAACAAATTCCTCAACGTCGACTAACGTTAGGTCAGATTCGGGAACCGAAGAACGAGTAACGATGGCGTTACTCTTCTGAGAAGCTGGATGATCATTCTGTTGAAGTTCAACTGTGACAGTTGCCGTGGCTGTTAACTTGGCTACACTAGAAGTGTTCCTAACCACTGATCCGCGCTCACTTGGATTACAAAACACCTGTTTAGAATTTTCCGTTGTCGAAGGAAGATTTTTCCCATAAAAATGTCTCGGGAAACTGCCTTTTGTCCATTTTCTCGTTTTCGAATCGCTTGGATAATCTTCTATGGTTGACATAATTTGGAGGTGTACATCGTCGGTTTCTGTAGTACTTTCTTGCACACCTGGTTGTTGTTGTTGTTGTTGTTGTTGTTGTTGTTGTTGTTGTTGTTGTTGTTGTTGTTGTTGTTGTTGTTGTTGTTGTTGTTGTTGTTGTTGTTGTTGTTGTTGTTGTTGTTGTTGTTGTTGTTCAACTGTTAAGTTAGACACCGAGCTACACTTGTGCCTGTCAAGAGGCATCAGACCTAACCATGATCTCGTGCTCGCTGAGGTAGAAAAATCCCGAAGTGGGACGACCTATAGAAAAAAAGAATAAAACGCTATTCAACTCTGCTTACCGTATCGTTCGTTTTCGAACGAAGCAGGCTTTAGTATTGTACTCTGTCTAACGCCAGACGATTTTACTTGGAGAGCCCTTGGTATAGTAAAGGAGTTAAAGAGTATAATGGCATCAAAGTCACAATTACAAAGTTTTGACCTTCTGATTAGCAAACTGCCTTACAACATAGTCAATCGAGATATGGTCTGGAAACTCGGCAAACTTCAAAGCGCCTATAATGAGCTGTGATTTTATGTTGAACCGTACCTTACACCGTGCACATCCTTTGTTTTAGGTTTATTAATATTTAAATAGCACGGTTGAGTGATTGAAATGAAACGTTGCTATTGGACAATTCGTTCATTATACTAAAATACAATGTGTTCAGTGACCGTGCACAAAAATGCATAAAGGCGAACAAAAAGATAGACCAAAGACTTTAGCTGAGTTTCCAGACCATATCTCGATTGACTATGCTTACAACGCTAATCTAAATAGACAAAACGACGATTCTTGTACCAAACAACATCACTGATTTCCACTAAAGACATCCATGTTATCCACCATCTTGTTTTAATGTCTTGCCTAATTAACTGACGTCGCAACCATGGTAAACTTGATCTAAAATATGTCCCACATTTTCCAAGAACAATTTATAATCAAAAATACCTCTGGATCAGGTCCGACTAGCGATAGTACAACAGGTAAGAAGACTACTCCATTCAGAAAACCAATAACTATCAAAGCTGCCAGGACATGAAAGAAGTACCTAAGAACAAAACAAGAGACATCAATAAAGTGAAGTGATACAAGACCTCTATCAACATGTTAACAAAATTCATGTCACAAATTTAATTGTTTTTTGAAAATCTTCTGATCTGAAAACTACATTGAGTCCATTCACTTTCACTGAAAAAAAATATTTTCCGATAATTGCACTGCCAGTTTTCGCGTACACAAGATAACCCGGCCAACCTTCTTCGCCTCTTTGGAAAAGGGTGAGAGATTGGGAAGAGATTAAAGGCTCTTGGGATGAAAAAAGGGAACACTGTATGCAGGACGTCAAATTAAACAGCTTATGATAATGAGAGCTTCCTCTCTGACAATAATAATAATAATAATAATAATAATAATAATAATAATAATAATAATAAATAATAATAATAATAATGATGATGATGAAGAAGAAGACTTTATTGGTTAACCAGTAGTTTACACTGTGGCAACTGATCACTTATCGCATAGTCAATCGAGATATGGTCTGGAAACTCAGCTAAAGTCTTTGGTCTATCTTTTTGTTCGCCTTTATGCATTTTTGTGCACGGTGCACGGTCACTGAACACATTGTATTTTAGTATAATGAACGAATTGTCCAATAGCAACGTTTCATTTCAATCACTCAACCGTGCTATTTAAATATTAATAAACCTAAAACAAAGGATGTGCACGGTGTAAGGTACGGTTCAACATAAAATCACAGCTCATTATAGGCGCTTTGAAGTTTGCCGAGTTTCCAGACCATATCTCGATTGACTATGCTTATCGTGATTCACGGCACAATGCTACATTAATGGTGATCTTAGGCTAAAAAAAATTCTTTTGGCAATTGCCCTTCCCCGCGCACACGAAAATTCTTAAAAAAGGTCCGATTGCCGGATATTAATTGTTAAAAAACCATCTTACTGTACATGTTTACTATGAAAGTAAAGGATTAAACTAGTGCCTTATTGTGAATTGACAAGATGACGGTTAAAATAAACTATCTATATGGTATATAAATATACTGGAAAAAAGAAGATTTATATAATAATTAAGATTAAAAAGCAAGTTTAAAAAAAAGGATTTTGTGATAGCATTTGGAATTTGAGTTAAGAAAACAAGCCTAGGTGAGACTGACGCATGTGATAAGCCTTAGTTCTCTCGTTTCTGCTTACTGTAGTTCTTGTTTACTTAACCTTGAGCTCAGTTTTTAAACTTGATCAAGTTTTTTTAGAGTTTACTTTATCAAAAAGCCTGGCGGCAATTATATTAATTAATTATTTTTAATGAATAATTAAGGTCATGGGATATGACTATAGCTACTTGATCATAAAATTCAATAACACGCTGACTAATAAATCTTACTCAAAATCAGATTATAGACTCAAAATGTCGAATAGTCTACTTTTTTTGGCAGGAATTACGAATTGCGTTTTTAGTTTTCGAAAACTTTCACAAACTACAAAAGTGCAGCATATATTGTTTTATTATAATTATTAAGATAAAACAACAAACTCTGTCTTTAGGAGGAAAGCAACTCGATTTTCTACTCATTAGCAAGTGCAGCATGATAGAAATCAAATCAACCAGCATTTGCAATGCTCTACGTTAATTTACCGTTATTTCTCAACATCGACCAACTTCAACTTGTTTCGCAAAATTGCCTAAACTTTACTGGCCAATCTGCAACCTCGTACCCAGGGTCTCACCTCCGCTTCTCGGCCCCCGGAGATAAGAACATGAGTACGAGGTTGTACGAGGTTTCATGTGCGTTATGATGGTTATATAAGCATGCATGTTTAATGCACTTACTTAACAACAAAATCGAATTCAGATCCAGCCAACATGATAATTCCCAACATAGTTGATATCGCGCCATCGACAACAGGAGAAAGAACCGTTTCCAGAGCTTGCTGCAGTCTTTGATTTCTGTCTCCGACTGATGTGACAAAAACCTAAATAAACAGAGTTTCTTAGCTTTTTATTAATTTTTGGATCATGATAAAACATACATAGAAAAGATTTGTGTTGAAACTATGAGAACTAAATATAATTGAAACATAGACGATTAATTTGAATATTCTTCAGCTTATGTATATACATCTTAATCAGCCTTTCTGGCCTCGTTTGTGTGTCTGTAATTCAAAAGAATCTTTCCTTCATAACGAGGCCAGAAAGGCTCATTTAGATGCACATATAAGTGGCCTTTATAAAAGTTATAAAATTTTGTATTTTTGCTAAAATAATCGACGTGAAAAATTGCAAAATATCTCTCCGGGTTAAAAACAGAAGAGGTGCGTAAACAACCAAAAGGTACAGCCAGCAAAGATATTTTGGTCTATAAACTATATCACGTGGATGAAATTACAATTCCGATTAAAAATTTTAACTAACTTTAACACGGCATAAAAAATTAAAAAATGAAATAACATGGACATATAGTTTCGAAATGAGGGACGGTGATTACTACAGATGACATTTAGTACATACAATCTGTTTATTTTCAACGTGTCATGTTTTTATCTTATCATTCACCAGGTACACCATTTTTCCGGATTACCCTTGTAATATACATGACCTTTGCATTCATGTACGGCTTTTCAGCGCTCTGCATGATTGGGACATCAACAACTTGGCCCAGTTGTCCAATGCGATATAGGAAAATGAGGTGTGAGGGGAACAAGAGGATTTCTGAAATCTAAATAACTCGCGCGGAGAAAGAATGCAACCCCATTGGGTTCTATTCCCCTGTTTAGCCCATATTTAGAAATACTGAAGCTCACGCGAGGCCAACGAATCACGTTTAATTTGATAGTAGGCAAAAGACCGACATGTGGGGCACCCCTGGAGTAGTCGCTGAGACACGTTAATCTTACAACCATCGTGCGAACAACAGGATATATAGCAATTATTGGATTAATCTGCGTGACTCCCTTCTTGCATCTGCTCCATAGAAAAATGTATATAGAGAAGAACTCTGGAATACTGATATATCGGTCTATATGAATACATATATCACAATAACCTAATTCACCCTGGCCAAGACACGTGTACAATATAGTCAAAAGAAATCGTATACATCTTTGAAAGAACATGCGGCTAATATCAATGCCAGATTAACAGGACGGCTTGCGGTTTGCAACAGCTAGATTTTGGATTAAATCTGTCGAATTTTCTCACAGTTGGTTGTTTCTTTACCCTCCGTGTGCAATGGCTGAGCGCCGAGATTAAGACACACACACCAAGCAGCTTACGGCGATGGTGTTTAGCGCAAAAAAGAAAACCCACACAGGTGTAAGCTAGTTTAATAACTTTTCCTGAATTTCTTTGACAGAATTTAGTTGGGATTACTAAGCGCTGATCACACTGAGTTCACCAAATTTAACACCTGGAGGCTAAGAATAGCTCTCTCAAATCTTTACTGTTGTTTACGCGCGTCAAAACAACGAAAAAAGATTGGCCCGCATGCGTTATCTTTTGACTCCTGTACAACATTAACATTCGTACATTACCTGGGCCATTCAGACCAAAATTTTAACCCTTTATCGCCCAACGATGTCTTAGTATTTTACTCTGGTCTCTGGCTAACGCCAGACGATTTTACTCGTCGATGGAGTGGCTACTGGGCGATAAAGGGTTAACAACTACACGCTGCCGGAAATGTCGATTGAAAAGAACCGCGGTTTTTAAGAAGGAAGCAGGAATAATTTGTAATACAATTTTCTCTACAGGACAACTAAGACTGAGGCTTACCATGCACAAATGCACGGAGAATTCCACGCCAACACCAATGGAGAAAACCAGCGTCACTGCTGGGATAGCACTGAGTTTGATGCCAATCAGACCCAGGAAGCCAAACAACTCAACAGTTGTCATTGCCAGTACAACAACCTGTAAATAGGAAAAAGCAAACATTAAAACTCTATTTCCTTGCACGCAGTCTAATTAACGTCTTTCAAAGCAACATTACATAGCTGATTGCATGAATGATTAATGGATGGGATCAGAAAACACAACATTTTACAACATCAGAATAAAATATTTATTAAATGACAAGAGTGTTAGAAATGATTTTTCCAAACGAATCTGTTCTACAGTACACTCTACACTCTACACTCTACACTCTACACTCTACACTCTACACTCTACACTCTACACCCTACACCCTACACCCTACACCCTACACCCTACACCCTACACCCTACACCCTACACCCTACACTCTACACTCTACACTCTACACTCTACACTCTACACTCTACAGAGCAAAAGGCGGAACTTTTCCTTGGTTTTTGGTTCATGAATTATTGGCGAACTTTAAATACGAAAATCATATTAGCGTTTGAGTTTGTAAATCAAAACAACTGCAGAGATTTGCGCAACAGTGGTTTGTAAAACTGTGCTTTGTATATATCATACAAAACCGACCATAAATTAGATAATAACTTCACAGGTAGATATTCGCTGTCACTCTTTAGGTCATTTGTTCATTCGCACAGTTTGGGTCTTTAACTCTTTCCTGTCCGAATCGTTCTTTGGTATTTTATTCTGGCTAACGCCAGACGATTTTATTCACCTCTGGGGAAGCCCTCGGACAGGAATGAGTTAAAAACAAATTAAATGTCAACTAGTTCTCTTGCCGTTGCAGTGTTCGAATGCCCGCTAAGAAAATTCACACACATGCATTAATAAACACATTATTTTACATGATGTGAACATTAACAGATACGCCAAACGTTAAAGACAAAATAAAACAACTGCATTATTTAGTATTTAAATAAACAATAATTTCTTGTTGTAATTTTTTTCTTCAGGATAATTGTGGTGTGCTAGTTTATAAAAACGTTTTGTGTATTTTCTCGCATTTCAGACAGACAGACAGACAAAAAATTTATTTTAGCACGGAATTTCTACAATTAAAAATGAACTGATTTACAAGAAAGCCGTGACTGTACATTAATTACAATTAATTAAATAAGATTCTATATGTACATGCATAATATTACATTGTTGAGAAATGATAAGCCTTCAGCCTTGATTTAAATTGACTTAGCGAGGTTGACAATCTTATTTCTTTTGGAATCGAGTTCCAAATTAAACCACCATTATATAAGAAACTTTTTTTCAAATAGTTAGTGTTTGGTTTAGGTAATGAAACATCAACTTCACTGTTTCTCAATTGATAAATATTCGTCTCTGAACGTTTTTGATAACATTCATGAAGGTAATCAGTAGATTGGCCATAAAGAATTTTATACATCATTATAGCTGAATTATAAATTCGACGAGTTAATAAATCATTCCAATTGAGGTTTCTTATAATATTTCCATAGAACTTGTTTCATAGTCAGCTTGAGTAATAACCCGAGCTGCTCTATTTTGTAATTTTTGTAAGCGACTGGATAATTCTAGATTTAGGCCACTATTCCATACAACATCACAATAATCAAAATGTGATTGAATCAGCGAATTATAAATTACAAGTAAAATTTTAAATGGGACATATTGACGAACTCGTTTCAAGCCGCCAATGGCGCTTGAAATTTTCTTAGACAATACATCGATCTGTTTTGTCCAAGAAAGCTTTTCGTCAATATGTAAACCTAGTGATTTTGTAATTGAAACCCTGCGAATCAGTTTTTTGGCTAGGTAGAATTTTGGGTACTGCAATAAATTTGACAGCCTGTTCTCAGAGGCAATAATCATATACTCTGTTTTCGTTAGATTCACAGAAAGTTTATTAGCAATTAACCACTGATTAACGTTTTCCAAATCTTGGTTCACCTGATGCTCTAAATCGGAAATGGTCTCAGCCTTGAATGTTAGATTAGTATCATCAGCAAACATTCTTGGTTTAGAATTATGCAACGATGATGGTAAATCATTAATATAAATAAGAAATAATAATGGTCCCAAAACAGTTCCCTGCGGAACTCCACAAGTTACAGTTCGAGGACTTGATAAATTACCATCAACGTAGCATTGTTGTTGACGACCATTTAAATATGATTGGAAGAACTGCAATTCGGTATCACAAATACCATTCAGTTTTAATTTTTCAATCAATATTGCATGATTTACCGTATCAAACGCTTTTTTAAGATCAAGAAATATAACTGCCGTTAAAAGGCTTTCATCTAAATTGGTAAACCATTCATTCGTAGCATCAATTAATGCAGTGACAGTAGAATGGTTACTTCTAAAACCCGATTGATATTTATTGAGTAAATTATGATATTTGAAATAAGCAGATAATTGATTATAAACTGCTTATCGGTTTCTTAACGGATAACAACAACTAATTATATAAAACGCGGACTTACTAAATAAAGAAAGAAAGAAAGAAAGAAAGAAAGAAAGAAAGAAAGAAAGAAAGAAAGAAAGAAAGAAAGAAAGAAAGAAAGAAAGAAAGAAAGAAAGAAAGAAAGAAAGAAAGAAAGAAAGAAAGAAAGAAAGGAAGGAAGGAAGGAAGGAAGGAAGAAGGAAGAAAGGAAGAAAGAAAGAAGGAAGGAAGGAAGGAAGGAAGGAAGGAAGGAAGGAAGGAAGGAAGGAAGGAAGGAAGGAAGGAAGGAAGGAAGGAAGGAAGGAAGGAAGGAAGGAAGGAAGAAGAAAGCAAGAAAGCAAGAAAAAGAAAGAAAGAAAGAAAGAAAGAAAGAAAGAAAGAAAGAAAGAAAGAAAGAAAGAAAGAAAGAAAGAAAGAAAGAAAGAAAGAAAGAAAGAAAGAAAGAAAGAAAGAAAGAAAGAAAGAAAGAAAGAAAGAAAGAAAGAAAGAAAGAAAGAAAGAAAGAAAGAAAGAAAGAAAGAAAGAAAGAAAGAAAGAAAGAAAGAAAGAAAGAAAGAAAGAAAGAAAGAAAGAAAGAAAGAAAGAAAGAAAGAAAGAAAGAAACGAACGAACGAACGAACGAACGAACGAACGAACGAACGAACGAACGAACGAACGAACGAATAAATATATAAATTTATAAGTATAAGCAAGTAATCCCCGAGCCGGGCGACGGGCCGAAG
Organism: Corallium rubrum; assembly: GCA_964035015.1. Lineage (NCBI taxonomy): Eukaryota > Metazoa > Cnidaria > Anthozoa > Scleralcyonacea > Coralliidae > Corallium > Corallium rubrum. The sequence goes on from OZ035998.1 coordinate 6,765,711, forward strand.
GCCGGAGCCCGGTGAGGGTGCTAATCTCGACACGCGTGGAGCCATTTTACACGCGTGGACAAACGTGATATGCGAACGAATTTCTGTGATCTGAATATTTATTTATTTATTTGTATATATGTGTGGACCGTGGTGTGGACGGATCATGCGCGGTTAAGATTGTGGGGCACTGGGGACAATATAGTTCTTGACAAAAAGATTTGAGAAAGGAGTTTTTGGGAAAGGTATATCACTTTTGAAAGAACAGAAACAAATCAACGTCTACGTATAAAGCAAAACAACGTCTTGAGTAGAAGGAAACCCGTCAAACTGAAACTCAAAAGGAGGAGAAAGCAAGAGTGAAACTTGAAAACCGACGAAGAAATAAAAACCGGCGAAACGGTTTAAGTTTACGGTAAAAATATAGAGCAGCCGCTCTCAGTATAAATCACGAACATTTAGTAGCAAAACTGTTCGAGTTTCCCACTTTCCTTACGTATATCCTATCACTGTTAATTCTGTTTTCTCTTTTGTGTGTCCTTAAAATTTTATCTGTGGCTGCCGTCTTAATATCTTTTTTCAAATAGTTTTCTTGTTGTCAAAACCACTTGAGACTAACGTAGCTTGTCCATAATTTGGCATAAAAATCGGAAAAGGAGCATTTTTTCTTCTGTAAAACGTACAAATGCTGTTGAAATATTTATTAACATGCAGGTGAAAACAATTTCAGCATTTTGAAATGTCATAAAAGAATATTGCCGTGGCAGGCTGCCAGGTTTGAAAAACTTTTTCAGATGCTGTAGCGATGTTTTTTGTAAACATGGAAAGAAAGAAGTGTTGCAATATATGTACACCCTAATATTTTGACAAAGTTTTCCCGCCTGCCTCGGTAGTCTGGTGGTTAACATAGTCGATTTGCACGGTAATATGGTCGAGTTCAAACCCTGGAAGCGACGTGCAATTTCCTTTATCTCAATATTTTTCACGAAATATCATCCTTAAATTTTTCTTTGTTCCTCGTTACCTTTTCCTTCAAAAAATAGATTTATTAAAACTGCATTTTTTTTTATTTCAAATATTCTACTAGAATTAAAACTATATTTTAATCAACAGGAGTGGCTATTTCCAGTCCCCCAATAAAAAAGAGCGCAAGGGGAATATCAGGAGGTATTTACAAAAATTCATGCAAAAGCGGGCGAGGGGTTGTTGCGTTCATGTATTTCTAGTAGTAAGTAATAGTAAGTAATAGTAAGTAATAGTAAGTAATAGTAAGTAATAGTAAGTAATAGTAAGTAATAGTAAGTAATAGTAAGTAATAGTAAGTAATAGTAAGTAATAGTAAGTAATAGTAAGTAATAGTAAGTAATAGTAAGTAATAGTAAGTAATAGTAAGTAAGTAAGTAAGTAAGTAAGTAAGTAAGTAAGTAAGTAAGTAAGTAAGTAAGTAAGTAAGTAAGTAAGTAAGTAAGTAAGTAAGTAATAAGTAAGTAATAGTAAGTAGTAAGTAATAGTAAGTAGTAAGTAAGTAATAGTAAGTAGTAAGTAAGTAAGTAAGTAAGTAAGTAAGTAAGTAAGTAAGTAAGTAAGTAAGTAAGTAAGTAAGTAAGTAAGTAAGTAAGTAAGTAAGTAAGTAAGTAAGTAAGTAAGTAAGTAAGTAAGTAAGTAAGTAAGTAAGTAAGTAAGTAAGTAATAAGTAAGTAAGTAAGTAAGTAATAGTAAGTAGTAAGTAAGTAAGTAAGTAGTAAGTAAGTAAGTAAGTAAGTAAGTAAGTAAGTAAGTAAGTAAGTAAGTAAGTAAGTAAGTAAGTAAGTAAGTAAGTAAGTAAGTAAGTAAGTAAGTAAGTAAGTAAGTAAGTAAGTAAGTAAGTAAGTAAGTAAGTAAGTAAGTAAGTAAGTAAGTAAGTAAGTAAGTAAGTAAGTAAGTAAGTAAGTAAGTAAGTAAGTAGTAAGTAAGTAAGTAAGTAAGTAAGTAAGTAAGTAAGTAAGTAAGTAAGTAAGTAAGTAAGTAAGTAAGTAAGTAAGTAAGTAAGTAAGTAAGTAAGTAAGTAAGTAAGTAAGTAAGTAAGTAAGTAAGTAAGTAAGTAAGTAAGTAAGTAAGTAAGTAAGTAAGTAAGTAAGTAAGTAAGTAGTAGTAAGTAAGTAAGTAAGTAAGTAAGTAAGTAAGTAAGTAAGTAAGTAAGTAAGTAAGTAAGTAAGTACGTAAGTACGTAAGTAGTAAGTACGTAAGTACGTAAGTACGTAAGTAAGTAAGTACGTATAGTACGTAATAGTACGTAAGTAAGAATAAGTAAGTAAGTAAGTAAGTAAGTAAGTAAGTAAGTAAGTAAGTAAGTAAGTAAGTAAGTAAGTAAGTAAGTAAGTAAGTAAGTAAGTAAGTAAGTAAGTGAGTGAGTAAGTAAGTAAGTAAGTAAGTAAATAAGTAAGTATGTCAGTAAGTAAGTCAGTAAGTAAATAAGTAAAGAGCAAAGTGAAAATGTGGTAAACTGCAGAGGTTTTTGGTAACGGAAAAACTGACGTTTTGAGCAGAGGCCTTCATCAGAGTGAAGTAAGTGAATGAGTAAGCACATGTGTATATACATGTAAGTATAAATGGATATACTTACGACAATAGATCCAGCCCAAACGTTTACAAGTATTGCTGAGATCACAAGGAAACTTGCAACCAAAACAATGATGATAGTCACAAGAAGTTGCTTTCGAAGCCATATGTATTGTTCCCAAAACGTGAATGGGACCCCTCTGGGATAATTAGGAAGTCCTTCATCGTTAAACCTGTCGCAGATTTCTCGTACTTGCTGAAATTTATATAGAAATAACATAATGATAAAATGTATTGGTAAAATGCTTCAGAAACAATGAAACCAGATTGGGAACTTTATATGGATAGCTGAGACACCTTGGAAACATAAACTAACCTTAATCGTTTTCACGTAGTCAGCAGTGTCTTTTAAATTGTTAAGGTAGAAAGGCATTCTGGCATACTTTATTTGCTTGGCAGGAAAAACTGTGGAATAACAACGTTCAAAAAATAATCAAAACTGATGAAAACAAACACAGTTTGCTAAACTAGTTGATTCCCTCCAAAACAGGGGAAAAAAGTCCGCAGAAACACGAACATTACATACTTATACGTCGATCTTTATCGTTCCCCCAGAAGTCGATATCAGGCTTTATTTGAACCTAAAAATTGAAAAAGAAAATTATAGTTTCCTTTTACTGAATCTGGTATAATTCCATTGAGTTACTGTAAAAATAAAGCTGTCAGGCAGTCATCACATACCTGCGATATTTCGTAACTCAGTGGATCCATGATGCTCCATGCCCTCAAGAAATTGTAAAATCCTCGTCTGTGAATAATCTCGTTTTCAACAAGCTTTTCCCTTCGAACCTTTGAACAAATGAGTTTGAGTCAAATCACTACATATTGTAATATCTGACTGTAAAATGTGTTTTATGTACTCTGTTGTTGATCTGTCATAACATATATAATCTATATTAACATTACGGTACCTGCTCAACCTGACCATCATTCCCTGTGTGCAATAGAAGTTGGTAGGCAAGTTTTCCATCGGACGACGCATTTGAATATGGTCCTTCGAGAGTTATAGTCCCGCGTTCCCAATCAGCGTCAAATGCTTGTTGTAAACCTAAATTCAAACAAAAAATGAGTGAAAGAACATATACCAGAAGACGCGAGGGTCGTACTGAAACCCCAGCTTCATCAGCAGTGTTGGACTGTAGTGACTTTAAGACTCTCGCAACGATTTTGACCATTGCACGGAATGTCAAACTGTGTCATGCAACTTGTCTCACATAGCTGTACAATGATATAGCACAAACCTACAAGGTAGCATCCTATACAATAGTTTGGACAATGCAAAACTAGCTATATACCTTGTACTGTTACTACTGTACTTGATTACGCTTAATTAACTTACCTTGGAGCCATTCCTTAAGATAAATTAACCAGAACTTTGGCAGTTCACCGTCCTCACATTTAACAATAGCATCCACCTACAAAAGAATTTGCACATGTATTACTCCACATTTTATGGCTAAGGTATAGGCATATATGTATTAGTTAATACAAGTTGCATGTAAAATTGTAAAATGATACCTGATTTAAGCTTTTGCTTTACAGAGTGTACATCACTCCCATTACCTTATACTGTATAATGTAACTGACGCGCATCAAGCTGGCGTCTGTTACATTATTACACCAAGCTTGCAAACGTACGTACATGCTCTGCATGTATACGTATCACTTCTAACCCATAACATTTAATGTATAAAAGCTATCGTAATATACATAGGCGTAGAGTTTTGTTTTTGTCTAGGGGGACTGAAGTGCTTTCAGGGCCTTTCTAAAAATTTTCCCGTGGGAGACGTTTACAAAAAGGCACTCTTCTAGGGGGGTCCTGGGGCATGCCCCTGGGGAAATTTTTGAAATTTAGAGTCTTGGAAATGTCATTTCCTGCATTCTGAGGGGTGATTTTTAAGAACACTGAAGGTCATGAAATGTCATAAAAACTAGTTAAAATACAACACATTTCAACAATTTTTCGATTGTTGTGTTTACTGGGTTGACTTATCACTGTATATGGGTGCTTTTGGCTGACAGGAATGAGGCTGTAACAGTTACTTTAGCCTAACGAGTAACCTATAATTTGTGAATGGTGATTGATTAGTCAGTTGCTGCAAAATGTCTGGGGGGGGCTCAGCCCCCCCCCCCGTTGAGATTTCTCCGGGGGCTAAAGCCCCTCAGTCCCCCCCCCCCCCATACTCTACGCCTATGTTAATATACCTTTGCAAATGCCTTGTGAAGTCGATAAACTTTATCTTGCCCATTAGCATAGTTGAAATCACCCTTTGTAACAATAACAATGTCATAGAAAGAGAAATAATTGTTTCTAGCTTCCAAAAAATCAGAAGTTTTTGTTCCTTTAGGCACCACATCTGTCATATCAATACCGTCTTTCACTTGGAAGCAGCCAAAAATAGTCACAGACAAAAGTACAGCAAAAAGAAAGAGTACCAAAATCTACATTGAAGATGTAAGAAAAAAAATGTTGAGTATAAACGGCACCTAAATTAATTGGTTTTCTAGCTACAATAATTAAATAGTAATGAGTGCAATTAACGATTTACGCTACAAGTAGAAAATTGCGCTATTTGAACCGATTTCCAACTATGAATGTGTGTAAATCTTTGCAATATGCACTTCATCCAAAATAGCGTGCAATAAAAGTGTAAGAGTGAAACAAAATATCTCCATCATAAAATAAATAAGGTCAATTGCATGATACGCACACTGTGGTTGGTCAGTTACCATCTATATCAGGCTATGCAAATACGGTTGTAATGTTACGAGTGTAGCCCATTTCTTTGGCCATGTTCACACGATACCCGTATCAAATTACAATGATGCGAAAACTGTTCACACGGTCCATGCATTAAGTCCGTTTACAAATTTTCGTCTTTTCTCGCGCTTCTTTTTCGCCGTATTTTATAAATAGAGAAAAAAAGTCGTGAAACCGTGAAAAAATGATTTGTGCAAATTCTTCCAGTTAGAATTATACCGTGAACGTATCGGTATTGATTTATTTATTACGATTTCGTGTCATTCCGGAATTGTCTTATTTTATAAAAGAAATAGAACATGGACGCACTGTGTTTAATATAAAACCTGATGCAACCACTCGAGTGAGATTGTAATTATTCGAATTTGGGATTGTTTGCATCAACCTATGTATGGGAAGATATTTTCTATTTCTTAAATGGCAGTAACAAAGACAATAGAAACAGCAATGAGCCAATCACATTCTAATATGTGGATTGTGAATTGCATTTTTCTCAATGAGAAAGCAGTAATTTTGTCATTTATAAATAACTATAAAATAACTAAATAAGTACTGTATAGTAACTCTACCTTCACCGGCTTCTTTTGCAGTAGAGGAGCATAATATGTTTTGGTTAAATGTCCCAAACTGAATCTGGCAAATGTTTTAAACATATCGTTACTAAAGTTGTTTTGCCATGATGAATTTCTTTGTTCTCTTGAACTACTTGCTAGGTCTGGTCTCAAAATGACTTCCGCATTAGACGAACAAGATGGTTCCCCGTTGGTTGTATCAGCTACAGCATTTGCAGAAACGTGAAAATTACCAAATTTTGAACCATTGTTTTTAGTTGGATTATTTCTAGTATCCGTGTTAAGGTTTTGTGAAAAACGAACTGAACTTTTAGCGTGTCCACTTTTACTGCTAGTGCTGCTCTTGTTTCTCTCATTGTCTTCAATGTCATTGCACCATGATTGCGACGAGCCCATCATGTTGTTCTCTTTCTTAGAATGCAAATTTTCTGAAGCACCTGCAGTAGTACATCCGCGATTTACTTTTGATGACACTCCATGCCTTGTAGAACTGGTACTACTAGAAGCGCCAATATCCAATGTACTTCCTTTCGCATTGTTTGATATATTTGCACTGACATTGGCATTTGCATTTTGTGATGTTTCATCACCAGTATTTCCCGCACTAGATACAGATATAACAATATTACCCATCCCTGGCAATGCCATTATGTCTCCACCAAACATTCCATTGCATATTGACTCACTGTTGAAATTACAATTAGCAGAAGCTATTAATGCCACACCAGGTAAAGTAAATGCATCAGTTGAAGACTGGCCAATGGACACATTCGCACTAGCTGTTGAGATTTGGTGCAAAGAGGAATCCTCATCTGATGTATTATTTATGGTAACCATTGAGTTATCATATGAAGTTGTATCAGGTCTAATTTGTGTGACTCTTGTATGGCTATCTCTGCAAAAATAAAACAAAAAATGGTAAAAATACTGATACAAGACGGACACAAATATTGTCAATCGCTTGTAGTATTCATATGCAGGAATGTAAATGTTCGTATTCATTGAAAATCCTATAGATTTGAAATGATAGATAAAAATTATATATTTTTTTTATCAGGAAGATTTTGTATCAGCAGTTACAACACTTAGGGGCCGATTACATGGAGATTTTCAGCCCGGTTAACCAAGCTGAAATTTCAACCCGGTCTTAGCCCGGGTTGAAAATCTCCATGTAATCGGTCCCTTAATCAAACATTCGTTTCTCAGTTTGAGTGTTCCTTATGAATTATTAATGATATTACAAGGTCGTGATACAAAACAAAAGTAATGCACTAACGCGCCAATAAGTAGTACTGTTAACTACTGTATCTAGTTTTATGGAACATTTTTTGTAAACTCACTTTTGAACACAGCAAAATATGTCGTATCGTTGACTTTCCCGTCTTCTAACATCCATAGCGATCATAGCAGGGTAAATAATGACAATAGCCAGAAAGTTGAATATAATTATAATACCAGCCTGGTGAAATACAAAACAAAACACATTTGTGATGTAGTAAGGAAACGTGGGTGAGAAGTGGTGCATGGTTGGGAATGCTCACATGAAAGAAATTAAAACAAAACCAATAAATTAAAACACATGTACAACATACTGTTACAAGTGTTGTCAGTGAAGAAATGGTACATTAACTAACCTGTAAGCAAAGTGCTCTTAATGCTGGGATTGGAATAATGGCAGCCATAAAGAATGCAGTGGCATTTGTAAAAGAGGTTAGCATAATACTAACACCAGTTATACTCAGACAATAACCAGCTTGCTCCTGTAAAATATGACAGAAGTATAATGTTTTATTAGAACTGAAGTTTAATAAACATCTCATATACTGCTGATGAACGAACAGGTTTAAAAATCGGATCGGATCCGGTCTGATTACGAGCAAATCCCCTGGTCGGGTTACTGTACAAGCAACGCGGTAAACCCGTTAGGGTTAGGACTTTTGTTGAGGTTAGGTCATAAAGATAATTCCACTTTGTAGTTAAAGTCAAAGCAAAAACGTTTGCATGGCATACAAATTTGTAGCTAATTGTACTGTACCTTAGACTGTAGGTTTCTGCTATTTAGATCTCTAAATGTATGAGCAAGCAGGAACATGTCATCAACTCCAAGTCCCAAGGCAAGGAAAGGCAAAACCTAATTTAAGATATAATAAAATAATTTTACGCACAAGCAAATGTTAGAACGTTTTGTAAAAAAAACGCATGTTACTTAAGAAATGATACAAGTGTCATAAGAATGTAAAAAAAGTAGACCTAATGTCATTGGAAAACGGTCCAGACTCTGAAAAACGTAATACAGTGACATTTATATTGTACTGGCTGTGCAATACAACCAAGGTTAATGGCTGCAACTTGCAAGAGAAGGTTTTCATAATTTTGTTTTTTTTTTATTTACATGACTGTGCTAGAGCTTGTTTTTCTAGCAATTTACCTGAGTTGATGCAGCGTTAAAGCTAATCCCAAAAAAGGAGGATATGCCTAGGCCAGCTGCAACAGATAAAGAGACAAGAAGAACACCAACAACACCCATGCAGCCTTGTGATTGGACCATACTGTTCCAACGGATCATAGTAAAACACGCATACACAAGCTAGTTAAAATAATAATGTAATGTTGAATCAATATTATAATTACATATCTTTAGCGTTAGAAAATCACGTCCAAAAAGCACCTTAGATACGCTTACATTATTTATACCATTGTGCTTACCATTAGTACATAGCCACCAGCTATTAGTCCTTTGTTTGGCTCGGAGAAGCTTTTTAAGAGATCATTAAAAGTTGTTGTAGAAAATGCCATGACATTTTGTTTACTGCTTTTCTTGGACAAGTTATTGACAACCTTAATTGAAATATAAAAAAAACACACCAAATAATACATCAGCATCTATTCATACTGTAAAATTATTTTGCTGAATTTAAATATAAATATCAGAGAACAGGAAATAATTTTCAGAGATGAAATAATACAGTCATTTCCTGCACAGAATTCTAAGATAGCTGAAGATATATGTTATATTTCAATTTGACCTACATTAACTAACTTTTGAGGATCCTCACCTGCGAGTAACAATGTTTTATCGGGTTTAGAACACAAGGCAATAGCTGAGTGATGTGTAGACCCGATAAAACACACACTGTTGCAACAACGAAAGGAAACAATGAAATAAAGCTTGCGGAAAAGCTTGAAAAATGCAAATAGCTATACTAGACCACCCCAAACTTGAGAAAATATTCTTAACATTTAATATTCTTATTAAATTAATAAGATTAATAATAATTACCCGCTAAATTCTTTTAAGTAAAAATTAAAACTTATACACCGACAAACCCGATTCGAGATATCGGTTACAAATTAGGAATTTTTCAAAAAATATAAGACAGAACGAAAATGATAAAAATAAGATAAAATTAACTCGACAAACTGTGGACGACGATCCGCATCCAAACAAAATGTTTTCGAAACGCTCGCCTTTTGACAAGAGTTTCAAAAACGTGGGAGGAAATTAATAAACCGGATAAAATGCCATGACAACGTTTGCACGAGAACAGAACGATTGCGTCAATTTTCTGAATTATTTATACGGAGAAGTGCTTCTTTTTTCCATCCTCCACGGCTCCACTCCTAGTTGTCCCAGACGAGATCTTTATAGAATTAATAACGAATATCTTATTTTCACCCCGAACAAATTGACCGTTTATACGAGTGTGTTCGCGACTTAAATAAGACGCCTCTTAATTAAATCGCGACTTATTTTCTCTGTTTAAACAGTCTTACTAATGTCATTAAAAAATGATGGAATGCGCCATACACAACATGTTAAGTGCACCCAGGATTAAAGATAATACTTAATTCAATATCCTCTCACCGTCATTATAATCATATTACAAAGATATATGAAAAATCTGATTGGCTTTACCGCGAATCGCACGTATTGCGCGCCTGTTTTTATAACATTACCGCTTTCTTGTTTGGTCAGTCAGTCGCCACTAAAAGGGAGGCTTTTCCAAAATGTCTTCAATTTGATTTACCGCCTAGGTTTTTGGAAAAGCCGCTGGGAGCGTCCTTTTGAGTCATTCCTTTTAGTGACGACCTTTTGGATAATTTACTCCACGATTTAAACCGTAAACAGAACGACTAAATTCAATCCAACCTAGAGAAGAATACCTAAATCTTTTATCAGGTAACTCGAAGTCATTTGTTAGCTTTAATATTGATAGTGCTTACTTTTACAAATTTTCTTTGCCATGCATGAAGAACTGTCCTTGCTTTCTCAACATTCCAGTCTTCAATATGTTGAATTTTAGCTCTTACATAACCATTGGTTTCTCTCCAATAATTATACAGATTCTCATCAGATTGTAGATTAATTATAGTCTGTAAAGCTTCCGCACTAAAAAAGAGTACATTTATACTGTATTAAACAATAGAAATTCTGGTGCATATAAATAAATTTAATTATACTTTTTTTTATATATAATAAAACTATACAAACTTTTTAACACAATTTTTTCGGACATGTTTGAATTTCTTGAGAAATCTAATCTAACCGAACGTTTGTTTTTGTCGACATTCGACACCCTATCAACCAACTAGTGGTCTATTACAAATCCGGCTTTCTGATTGGCTGAGCTACTAGTGGTCTATTGGTGATAGACCATAGTAGCGTTATCCAATGATTAAGCCTTCTTATACCTGGAATACTCCTATTCCGACCAATCAGAAGCCACAGCATATTCACGCTGCGAGCGAAACCTAGAAAACTTGGCCAAACATTGCGTCCGCTAAAGTTTATATACGAGTGATGAAATCATGAAAACATTGGCCCGAAAGTAATGGAAAATTGTTCAGTTTGACAATTTCGAATAAGAAAATGAATTCGTTATGTCTATGGAGTATATCAACACCAAATTTAAAGCAAAGTAATTACAATCTCGTTTTTTGTGAGCGATTGTTTATCATGTGCCATCGAACTACTCTACATTTTAAATGGGGAGACTACTGCAAACAAAAAGGTAAAACTATCTGAAAATTTGGAACAATGTTTGATAAGACTTATTTACGTTAAAGAAAAGTTGTTTATGGTTGATACTAAAACAATTAGACAACTCGCACTCGTTTTCTACGAGCAGATAGTCTACTCGGCTTCGCCTCTTTAGAAAACTCATAGAAAACTCGGTCTCATTGTCGAATTGTCAATTATTAATAAATGTAAGAACTCCTAAGTTACTGTAATGTTAAAAAAAATCTAGGCGGCCCTAAAATAATACTCTAGGACTAGGGTTAAGACATGCCCTCCAACTTGAAATGTTGCCATAGTCATGTAGTTGATATAGTCATTAATGCCTCATCATACCTTTTGATCACCCCACTCTTGTTCTTTTGGACACCTCCTACAATAAGATCTTCTGGCCATATCATTAGCTTTTCAGCAAATCCTTTGCAGCCACCAGTGAGTTCTAGGCCAATGTCAGGCTTCTAAACATGAAAAACATAAAAAATGTATTTGTTAAATTCAACACTGTACGGAGTTATCACTTTAGGACTTAATAAACCCAATCCTTGTGTACAGTACCTTTGTACTGCCTTTGTTAGGTGCTAAAAAAGGACATCCATTCTCTCTTGGATCAAGGCAGGGCTTGTTCAGGTAACCATATGAAATACCACCCTAGTAAACAAACAAACAAACAAACAAACATTGGTTTATTTGGTGTTGCTTAAATGTAGTGGATGTAATTGAATATTTAAGAAAATGGTGACTTGTGATTATATAGACTGATACAAACACACATGCACACACAAAATGGAGTTTCCAATAGGAGTGTTTAAAAGTTTATTGAGACAAGAGTTTTGTACTTTCAAATTTTCCCAAATTTGCTTGAGTGTTTGTACCAGGTTGTATAAATATAAGTACAACATACTGTACATTATGTGTTTTTTTAAGTAACTCAAAGACTAAGAAAATGGTGACTTACCAGTTATGTAAATAACTAAACACAGCTGTGTGTAAGATGCAACTACTGTATTGTACATGTAAGTATATATAGTATACATGTACTCAAAGATTAATATACAGTCAATTACCTCGCGGAACATTGAATCCATTTTAGTTTTATCAAAAAGTTTGGGGTTGTGTAACTTTTCTGACAGCAAATGTAAAAATTCTGATGGATTAAAACTGGTCCACTGTATTGGTTTCAAACCAGGCCTAAGAAAAGCAAAAGAAGAATTATTACCAACCTTATAAACCAATATTTTATACAATATTTAGATTAAAATCTAAAACAATTAATTAGAATGAATAAAACATTCTGCTTACAAAATAGTAATATTCTCAGTATATATCTTCGCTCCATCCCAAAAGCACTCCAGGGGACTGATAACAGTACAAGGGATCAACTGCTCAAGTTTCTAAAGATAAAAGTTTAATTGTAAACATCAGAATAATTACATTGTACAATATAATGAGATTGTACAATATAATGAGAATTACAGTACAAGGGACGGATTAAAGGGGAGGGGGCACATTTTTTGGGGTGTTTGGGGGTGGCAAATTTTAGAAGGCAGTAATTTTTCCATGACAAACCTTGGGGAGGTGATAGTTTCTGGGGGGTAATCATGGGTGTGCCTTCGATAATTTGCTCCAGGGTGGAAAATTTGTTAATACGGCCTTGGTTATTACAATTAATTCAGAACTCAAATACTCAGAAAATGTTTTTGAGCTCCAGACAGAACCTTCTATTATTTCTTTTTACTCAAAAGTATCTAGTGTAGTAAGGCCAAAAAAAAAGTATTCTGTTTCTGGTTAGGGCACATGCCCAAAATTGATGCGGTGATGCGAGTTTTTGTTTGTTTTTTCCTGTTTTTTCCCCCAAGGCAAACCTTGATTGAACAGACATCTGAAACATGTTGAGTATTCTTATAATATACTTGTCACATGGTATACTGAACATGTAGCATGAACACATGATTGAAATATGAAGCCATCAATCAGTGCCCGCAAACATACCAGCAGTTTTCATAGGAAACATTGGTTGAGAATAGACCGATCAAATATTTAATATCCCCTGGTGTCATTTGTAGTCAATTAATATTAAAAACGTTAAAAAGAATTATCGATGTGCAAGGAAGAAGATGCAGGCCCACTGACCAGAAACAGAAGATTCTTTTTTTTTTCCTAAGTACTTGACCTATATTAAATTAATCTCAGACTAAAATTTGAAATTTAGTGACTGCATGTCTAACTTAGTAATAAAAACCTTCGAGCCTAATATTTGAAATAACAGGGTTTGAAATAGCAGCCGGCTGCCGGCGATAGCCGGCAGTTTTAGGACCTTGCCGGCAATTTCTAATTTCAAAATATAACTAGACTTTGGGTTATCGGCGAAATTGCTTTTGCCAAGATCAGAATTATGGTAATTTGTTTTGATTTCTCTGTATATGATCAAAAACAAACCAGTATTTGGTTTACAATACATTATTTGGGCCTATGTCCAGAATGTAACTTTGCTGCTTGGGAAACAGCCGGCAAAAATGTTGACCTACAAAAAACAGCCGACAAAATTAGGCATATTTTCTGAACGTTATTTCGAACCCTGAAATATACTCTTACAAAATCAGTTCTTAATCATACTGTACATGTACCTGTACTAAACTCTTTAAGAAGTGCAATATCAAAAGCTGGATGTACATATAGTTCTTGGAGTTTTTGACCAATATTAAAATTAAAAGACTAATACACATCAAAATGAAACAGGTACATACAGTGCATACGAAAATGTGCTATAGAATATTCTATGAAATATTCAATAACAAATTGGGACAGATTCTATATAGAATATTCTATAGGATTCTATAGAATTTTAGAAATGCCTAAGAATGAGTTTCTTGGTCACTTGCCATATACAGTACTGCTCAGAAACAGCCTAACAAAAACCGAGGTCAAACCTAGGTTTAACCTCAGCTTAATCTTAATAACACTATGAATGAAAATATGGACTGTTTTCTGTATTACTAGATAATTTTATTGTGCTTTAGTAAAGTTTATTACCATTTCTATCATTGTTTAACTTAACCTCAACCTCAACCGCACTGTTAGGTTATTTCTGAGCAGTACAACCTGAATATTATATTAACACTCTGTAATTCAATCTGTGGAAACTCCTATAATAGCTTGTTGAAACCCCGCTGAGCTTCTTAGATCTGAGAAGTAATCCTCATTCCTCACTAGATCAAATACGGTAATCCAATCAAATCCACAATATGAAATCACATGCCATTAGACCAATCAGAATTTACTTCTCAGATCTGCTCAGTTGGGGGTTCAACAAGCTTATTGTATCTAAAACTTAATTTTCCCTACCTTGTCAATGAAATTTCCAAATCCTGGTAAACTAGGCTTAATACACAAATCTTGAATTGTCCATGTTCTATACAATGTTATTGTTAATATTTGTTAAAAGATTCAGAAATAAGTAAAAAACTATTGGATATATTGCAATGACGCATTTTACAGGTTGGTGACATGCCAAATCCGAATATATGTTACATTTTTGTTGTCATGGCAACAAATCATGACGTCATGATGTCATCAGTAGTGAGAACTTCAGATTAAAAAAAAATTTCAAAGTTGATCTTTGGATTTTCTGTTAGCATGAACAAATTATTATAAATGTGTTTCTCTTTATCGAGACATGGCTTATTTTGACGCACTGTTTATTTAATTGAAATTAAAGATTTGAGATGTTTATTTGATTCAACCGGTGTTAGTAGATGTTCAGAAACACTCCGGAACTTTTGTTTTGCTGAGTGTTTTTTCACGATTGTTTGGACCCATAAAGCCAAGATATTTTTTAGCAAAAGTGCTAAAGTTACAGAGCCAGAGCTTAAAGTTGAGATATCAACATTTAAAATCGTCACGGGAATTTTCCGCCCCAAGTCTAGATATTAGAGTTGATAATTGTGAAAACTGTTTTTGCATTTAGGCGCAATTTCAATTGGTTTAAATGTTTTTAGATAATTTCCACTCCTGTTTTTACCTGTATCAAATACAACTTGAAACGTTGACAGGTATTTTACAAACGCTCTCATTTATGTTGCCAAAAATATAAAGTATGCGCGGCTTAGGAGTTTTGTTTACTTACTGACTAAAAACCTCCACTTCAACTTCCAAGGCTTTTTTAACGACCTGGACATGTTTCTGGAGAGCTGGTACAGTCAGAATATTAGTTCCTTGAATATTTGGGGTCTGAATAATCACTTCATACGAAATATAATCCGAGCCATATTCTTTAGAATACGCTAACTCTTTTTCCAGACGTCCTCCGACTAAAAGAAACATGACAAAAGTGAATTTGATGCGGTTTTGCGAGGTTTTCCCCTGACTTTCGTCATTATGTAACGTATTTTGTTAAATATTACTGGGTGAGATTCCACTACACTGTAGGAAGAAATGTAATTTTAACATAATTGCGTACACATGATGATAAACATGTGTATTTTGACTTTATAATGCGACTGATGCTTAGCTATCTTCATGGCCTTGGTTTCAGATATTTTCGTATGGAAGGCGAGGTAAAATCACATCACGTCGTGCCCTCCTCTACAATAGGTTTGGTTATAAACGGTATGCAGTGCTTTTCCTGACTTTCCTAAGGTTATACGGTAATTAGCAAATTTCATATTTTTGTAAGCACAGATACATGATGTTAGTCAATCTGATGAATTGTTTAGGACCGAAAGGGTACAAAACTAGTGTACAGACAGTACAGTAATAGGCATGTCCGAAAGTAATATGTACTGTAAAAAGTATTAAAAAGCGCAACCTCGAAAATATTTGCTGCTGTCTGCGTTCTGTTCGTTGTCACTTAGGTTGTTTACCACATCGTAATAGTATTAACCTGTGACTGATGTACAATAAACATGAATATCGAGATAATCGTAAATTCTTCTTTATTAGCCCAATGTTGTGTGAGACTAACAATGACACCATATTGTTTTATCGTTCGCCTGGCCAAGGGCAAAAACACACGAGCGAAAAAATGTGTTTACAATTCCGGTTTGCTTTCCTAATGGAAGAACATTATGACAGTAACGATAACAGGCCGCCAGTGAGATGCCTATCAGAAGAGAATGCGCATCATGTGTTAAGCTAGCGAAACACTTCAACTGATTTTCTATTAAGCAAAACGCGCAGTATAAAGATCTAATTGTGCTCTAGTTGCGTTATGCCTTAAACTGATCGGTGTTTTCACTGGTGTTATCTTACCTTCCATCCAAAGAGTTTCAACGTTCGTTTCTAATTTTGCTTTGTACAAACCAAGCGCTCCTACGACAAGAAAGACCAAACCAATCATGACAACGGAGGCACTGCGATTTTGCGCAAAATGTCCTAACTTGAAGAGAAATGTTTGGATCCTCGCGCGCAACCATAAAGACCGCCGATTTCCTCTTGCGCGACCCTAAAAGTTAAAAATAAATGTGAACCTTTTGAAATCTGCGTGTAAGGTCAACCGTTCAAGTTACTTTAAAAGCCCTTGATGGGTTTTCTGTCGCGCGATGCAACACTGATCGCGCAAAGCCGTGTAATTATATTATACTATTCGAACAACCTTACGCAATATACTGATCCAGATAGAATGTGCTCCGCAGAAATTCAGACTGCGTGATCGAACGTGGGGTTGGTTGTGGTTCACATACGGTAAACCCCTTAGGAGCCAAAAAATCAACACTTTGGAACGTAAGGTGCAATAACTGTAAATATAATCAATTCTTCAATTTTACCGTTGTTGCTGCACTGAACATCCCAATATTTTACGGAGGAAAATAACTGGTTGCAGACGCGTGCCACAGTAATGGCCATCATTTGTAGGTCGTACCCATAAGTCATCAGTGGCTATCCGAGAAGCCAAAATGAACAATCGTTGGTTGAAGTGTTTCGTTGAGAGACATTTTCATTTTATATACCCTCAAGGTATGAATATTAACCCAAGTTTATTTTCAAAACAGTTTATTTTCTTTTAAACGGTTAAAGGAATTGAAATCGCCTTCTCAGAAAAGCTGAAACTTCACTTTTGGTAAAAGGCTTTTAAATTTGTTTCACGCGTACTTTTTGTATAAGTATAATTATATTATTCATATATCCGCTTTTTACCAACTGAAAATCTGAAACCATAAGGTGTTGTAAATCTATTTTAGGCAGTTTTAAGTTATCAACAGTTGGGAAATCCTCCGATGATTCCATACGTTTTTATTGCGTGATTGTAACGATGAAATTTCGTTTTGCCGAAGTTTACCTAGGCATTGTTTTCGCACTTAATTTGCCCTAGTATTAAGTGATACATTTGCAATCGCTTTTCAAGCGGCTTGAAATATGGAAAGTTATAATTTTCCTATGTAAACATATCTGGTACGACCTACAGCAATGCACCAGGATGTTAATAAGGAACGTAAAACACTCGTCGTTTCCCTCAACAATTCAGTGATCCGTGTATCCTCAGAAAACAGGAAAGGGCGAGGTGAGAACAGGCTACAGCTCTCCTGCGAACACAAATGTGTTTGCTAATTGATCTAGTGAATACTAACCCTGATCATGAATCAGGAAAACAACTGTGGTTGTGATTGGTGCATGACATTTGACAAGTGTCAAATTTACGCAAATAATGAAGCGACAAAATGGCTACACTACCTGGCATATCTTTCCAGCTTATGTTCTAAATAAACACACCAACCACTCAAAAAATGTCTCGTTTTTGCGCTAATGGTTTTTATTCCGACGACGACGAGGCACGCAAGCATTTATCATTTTATATTCAGACGTTATTTCCAAAACGTGAAAGCTACGAGCTATTCCCTTGCCTTTCTGTTGAGATACATGTTATAAATTAGCCTCTTATTATTCGTTGTGTGGCCTTAAATTACGAAATAGCTATCAGTTTGGCTTCGGTAAAACAGAAAATAACTGCGCCACTCAGGCGTTTAAGATAACGCGCAAATTTTCTGGAGTTTCGTTGCAGTGTAATATTCTATGTAATCTTGCGTCTGCGTGCCAGAGGCTATTTCTGACGCGACAAGTAAAAGGAAATGTCATTCGAATTGAACTATGTCCACGCAAATTACCGAAGACAAAAAGGAAACCTACGACCTCCCATAATGAAACGATACGCGCACAGATTCTATGACACGTTGCTTCGTCCCTCTCCCGGCTCGGTATGTGCGAACTTGAAGAATCCTTTTCTACGGATTTCAATGAGAAATCTTCGTATACGCCGGTTGGTTATACAAATTCCAAGCAGTACGCAAACTCTGGGCACTACGATTCTGCCGAGTTCTTCCGACGGCCAAGTGAAACAAGAACCGCGCGTAACATTAGTCAGTGTTGAGGACCTTCATCTGACCGCAGTCAGTACGACGCACGAATAACTTATATCGCTCCTACGTACCACAACGCACTTACCTCGACAATTTCCTTGTGCGAAAAATCTGCCCAATTCCAGTATCCATCATTAGAAGGACGTTCCATTGCGTTGTACAAAAGCTAAAGTCGCACACGCCGTGTGTCTAAACTAGCGGTAATTTGACCACTCTGGGTTATTCTATCACCACGGAACCACTGTTAGCGAGTCGTCTCTCATATACGACGCAATCGTATGTTTCTCCTCATGCCAAGTGGAGACGACTTGTTCATCGTTTACTGTGTGTTGTTTCTTTCGAAACTTGACCTTTGTTGGTTATGTTCGTCTTCCTTGCTGTGTGACTTCACGTGAATAATGCTTACCAACCCGACTTGTGAGGAATCTGTTGCCGAAGGAAATTTAAACCAGATCCACGACAAAACAATCTGATTGGATGTTCCTGAGTAATTAAGCCTGATGGCCTAGTACGTCAGTGTCAGAAACCTGGTGTGATTATTTAGACCACACACATTCAACCTTATCACTGCAAAAGTGCATCACCTGAAAAAGCGCAGGGATATTATGTCGGCGTAAGAAAACAATTTCCGAGGATTTTTTTCAGGCCAATCAATCTTTACCGATACGTACCTTTTAGTTTATTTTTAAAACAATTTGTTAAAACTACAATCCAAGGACGGTTACTCAAGGCTAGCGAAGTTTGGATGAAATTAAGACTCAATCTTTCTATAAGCACAGAAAATCTGGTACAATTTCGTGATCGATTTTTCAGGTTTAGTTTTCGAGGTACGGGTGATTTGGTGTTGAAAGTTACCTAACCACTTTGGGAACACGAGTCGCGTTCGATATCCGAAACCGATCATCGAGAAAAAATAAATATATGAACAGTGCAGTTGAACAATCGCAAAATATATCTTTTGGGGTAAAAAATGTCCACTGAGTAAAATGTTTTCGCCTTGAAAAGAATCCTTGGCAAGATCAGTCACAATGTTTAGTGTTTTTGTAATAAGAAGGAAGCATCTGTTAAAATATCTAGGCTGACGAGGAAAATTGTATGCTCTTGGATGATCAGGTTTCATGTCAATTAGAAGACGCTTTTAGTGTTCCTGTCATCTCTGTAAGATATGGATCAAATCATCGCTGGCGATTTTTATCTAACCCAAGTGTATTTTGCCTAAAATTCGGCTTCAAAATATGCTCAAATCGCGAACATCTTTGAATATTTTGCAACCTATAGTGCCATATCTCGCTAAGGAGTCACGTCCGACTGCGCTAGAAAATACTTTAAAATTTTCGAAAACAAAAATACAGCCTTGCTGTGTCTGCGTTTTTGGTTGGTCCTATAAGCGTTCACTTTTCATCACGATGAAAATATGTTGCAGATTATGAAATTGAGAGCCTGGTGCCATAAACCGACTTTGCCACTCAAATCAAAAGTAACCAGGTAACCTGGGCAGGAAAGGCACTTTCCAACAATTGTTTATAGAACATGGGAGCCACATTCCATAGGCAGTGTTTATTTAATGGCGCCGTGCTGTTTATTTGCCGGAAACAATGCCATTTTGATAAATAATACATCTATTTTCAAAGTAAGAAGCCTAAACACAACACAAGAAGTTTAATAAGTTTGATGATGGACATTCACAAACCGATCTGAATGGGTGTTCTCTGTCTGACCATGTCTGACTCTAACTAGAACGATTGTACAGTTTTACTTTGAACTCTAAGAAGGCCTACGAAATGCCCGTCGAAAATACTCCGTCTTTCTGAACGATGTGGTAGACTTGTGCTTGGTGAGGAATTTGGACAGCGTGTTACGGTTGGAAACCTTGTCCCACCCGCAGCGTAAACTCATGCACAAGGAATTTTGGCCTGACTCGGCATTAACAATACACTGAAAGGCTAGAAAAACATTAATACCATCTCGTGGTGGCATTGGCGTGCATCATAAATTCAAGCATACACTTCACTAGCAGTTTTAAAATATTGAATCGTACACGAGGTACAGATTTATTATTGGCTTATATTTAGTCTGCTTCGATTCCGTTCTAAACTCGATCTAGCAGGAAATGCGTAATTCAACATATATTAGCTTGAGGTGAATAAAATTTAGTGAAAAATTTCTAGTGTTTGATGTTTTGATTCTCTGCTTTTGAACTATCACGGGTTGGGTTTTTTCTGTTTGCGTTTGTTGCTATGAACAGGCG
Organism: Corallium rubrum; assembly: GCA_964035015.1. Lineage (NCBI taxonomy): Eukaryota > Metazoa > Cnidaria > Anthozoa > Scleralcyonacea > Coralliidae > Corallium > Corallium rubrum. Next base: position 6,786,235 of record OZ035998.1, read on the forward strand.
CAAGATTGCCTGAATAAAAACGGTACGTGAACGGTTTAGACTCGCTCAACTATGTGTATATTAGGCCTACCGCATTCTAGATACAATTCATGGAAATACAATAATGTATATATCAGTCAGTACCTAACACAACCAAACATAATGATACAGACATTGGCCAGTTTTTCATTATTGATACTTTAACTTCAAAAAGAATGTGGTACGTTGAGGAGCAAAAATTATGCAAAACGTTATGTGGGATACTGGAAATGTTTTATGCTTAATATTTTAAATGAATTAGCAGGAGCATCACGGAAAGCCACCAAAGCTATACTATAGCAATGTTTGTCCGCTAGAGCATTGTTAATCATTTGATAGGCCATCATTTGATAGACCAGATTTTTTGTACACCGTTAATAGAGTGATATGAAGTGTCATGAAAACGGCAGCTCCCGTAGGATTTTCGTGCTAAAGCTGATTTTCTTTCCGTTTCGAGGTGACTAGATGTTAAACTATCAGAAAATGACGGGGTTCAATTTTTCGACCTTTCGATATACAGGGGCAGTTGCGAGCTCGGAAAATTTGAACTGCATTTTCTGATAGTTTGATGCTTAGTCAACTCAAAAAAACTGAAAAAAGAAACAGAAATCAACTTTAGCATGCAAACCCTACGAAAGCTGTTTTCATGACACTTCATACCACACTATCAGTTGGGCTTGGATCAGGGCGTAAGGAAAGGCCTTCGAGACACTCCTATTAGCCATGTCTCCGGCCGACCTCTCGGCCCATCATTTTCTGATATTTAACTAGGAAAGAAAAATCAACTTTAGCACGAAAATCCTACGGGATTGCACTTTATACCGCACTATAACGTTTCGTACGGTGTTTAGTTCTGTATTTGGGTGCAACTTGCATATTTATATCAATCGTGATATAGCTTCATTCACATTTTGCACTCTTGCCGGGTTATTTTGTATAGAAATAGAGAAAACTGACTCAGCTCAAGTGCTTTTTCAGAAACCACTGACTCGCCCTTCTGTGTGTTCTCACTGGTAGCCGTTATCAACAACTCAAATGTTTTCTCATGGGGAGAGAGAGAGAGGGGGGGGGGGGGCGAAGTCTCCAAAACTAGTTAACTTTTTGCGGGCAATCGTGTACAGAATAAGGCATACGGTGTATAGTGCTGCTACTCTGGTTTTAAAGGTATAAACTGTTGCTGAAACTCCCCAGTATTAAAGTTTATGATACTGTTTATAATAATGGACGAAAATTTGACGTATGGAAATGACAATTCACGAACATTTTTGCGATATAAGAATGTCCACATTCTTTCTCAGTGTTACATGTTTTTTTGAATTCAGAAGCCGTAAGAAAAAGAAATGTAGGATATTTCAAATTCTCGAAATGATTTTTTCTCTATTCTTTCATATATGCTGTAGAGCTTGTGGAGGAAATAAATAATTGAAAAAAAGTGGGGGTCACCGAGTGTCTTCGTGAGCTATACTGGCGAACTATACTGAGCGTCTATACTGGCGAAACCACGCAACAATTTCTTAATTTTTTTCAAAAACTAAAATTAAGTTAGCATCTTCTTGTGAAAGGTGTTATTAGCTGATTTAGTCTCCTTAGCTAGTGATATTTTTATGTGTTTTCGTCACTAATGCATGAATACATCTTCAGTTAGTATTGTAGAATTATGCGCAGAAAAGCCGCGCAATGCAAAACTGAGGAATTCTATCTTAATTATAATGTCACGGATTGTCACCACAACACCACTTGTGGCTGGGTACAGGGGCGTAGGAAGCTTGATAAAGTTAGGGGGGCCGACTCCCACGAGGCGCCACCATGGTTGGCGCCGAGCGGAAAATTTTTGAAAATTTGGAGTCTCTAGATCGTCGGAAATGGCATTTTCAGAGTCTCCTCTACCTCTTTCGTTAGGCCCTTTCATTAATTCTTTCATTATAATTTGCGAGTCTATGCTGTCCGTGAGTCAGGATGGATTATTATTATTAATTGGCCGATCAGCGCAATCGAAGTCGCACTTATAATGCAATTTTTTTAAATTCAATTATTTTTTGGGGGGGCCGAAAGCTATTCCGGCCCCCCTTTACAAAATATTGGGGGGGCCGCGGCCCCCCCGGCCCCCCCGCTTCCTACGCCCCTGGCTGGGTATCTCTTGAACAGACAAAGTAATCAAACGAGAACGCAAGTCATCGCAAGTTGGCAGTCACGCTATCTCAGCCAGCCTCTCTGAATAATTTCCTGAAAATATTATGTAAGTTAAAACTTGTTTAAAACGCTCATGAAACCTTTATTTTATTAATTTCGGTGTTCGAACGACCGCCACAGAAATTTGTGACTGCTAACTTGCGGTGACTTGCGTTCTTGTTGATTACGGCTTAAGAACTAGGAGAGGTCACTACACACAAAGTGGGTATCTCTCTGAAATTGAAATTGAGAATAGTATTTGATCGGATTATATATGAGGTCACCAATCAATGTAGATATCTCTCCGAAGTTAAATCCTGAATTCTTATAATTCTTCATCTTACACATCCACAAGTGTTGTGGTGACGAAAACTTCCGATTATTAATTTATTTTATTGAACCAGAGTATTATATATATGCGTGGGATAAAAATAAGAGCCCTTGGGCTCAAAACGTTTAAAAAGAAGAGCCATAACTCAAGACTAAACAATATAAATCGATTTTACTGACGTTTCGTTACGACGGGATTGACCATTCGGTGTGCTATTTTTCTAAAAAGTTCAATAAACACCGGAGAAACTATTCGACAATCGAAAAAGAGCTCTCGTGCGTGTGGTACCGGTGCGGGTGGGAACTCTGCAGTCTGCAGAGACTTTGCTCCAGTGATCCGGGAGCAGTAACATCTTCAACATCATGTCTTATCGACCACGAACTATTAGCTCTATTGCAATGAAATTTTTACAGGTTGATAGTATATCCGAATATATGTAACACATTTGTCGTCGTGGCAACAAATTCTGACATTATTATGACGTCATCAGTACTAAGAACTATTTGATTTAAGGACATGTTGTGTCAAACAGTGAGCATTCAGAAATTCTCTGAAACTTTTTTGTCACTGATTGCATAACTGTACGGGG
>OZ035998.1:6794341-6814341 GCA_964035015.1 Corallium rubrum
TAATTTAGATAGATCTGTACGAGACATTTCAGTTCTTCTATTGTCTATGTTATACCCGTTTTTGACGGCTTTATTAAAAAAGAAAGAAAGAAATAAAAAAGTAAAGAAAGAAAGAAAGAAAGAAAGAAAGAAAGAGAGAAAGAGAGAAAGAAAGAAAGAAAGAAAGAAAGAAAGAAAGAAAGAAAGAAAGAAAGAAAGAAAGAAAGAAAGAAAGAAAGAAAGAAAGAAAGAAAGAAAGAAAGAAAGAAAGAAAGAAAGAAAGAAAGAAAGAAAGATTGATTGATTGACACAGTCAGAGTATTTGTATCGCCATACTTGACAACGCGATGAAATGCCTCTACTATTGCTTACTAAAGCATTATAAACTGTCAGCAAAGTCCCTTCATGGAACATCACAAACCCAAAGCCGATTATAGAGAACAACAAAGTAAGCATCTACTGGGGCGTCCCTATTCTGTCAACAGGAAGCCAAGTTCTCTACACCCAGGAACAAGGAAACAGGCCTGACGTCGTTACCGATCACAAAAATAAAGAAATAGCGGTTGTGGAGTTTAGCTGGCTGTTGATTCCAAACAGACAGAAAAAAAGTCTTAGAAAAACAAGAGAAACACCAAGAGGTTCGGAATGAACTAAAAATAATATATGTCGACTATAAAGTAAATCAAATTAATGTGATTATTGATGCCCTTAGTGGGTATACTCGTAGGAACTACAAGGTAACCTTGTGTGCCTCCTCGGAAAACAAGAAACAATTAGAGTCTCAAAGATGATGCAAAGATCTGCCTTGTTCGTCTTTTATATATATAAAAGACTGAAGAGATTTGCCTTTTTCTTTTTAACGTCTCCATATTAATCAGTGGTGATGTCCATCCTCATCCAGGACCTGAGCTTTCCTCGTGTCGACCACTTGGCAACAACAACAACAACAACAACAACAACAACAACAACAACAACAACAACAACAACAACAACAACAACAACAACAACAACAACAACAACAAACAACAACAACAACAACAACAACAACAACAACAACAACAACAACAACTCTCCAGTCCTTCGCTGCTTCTACCAAAACGTGAGGAGTATAAAATGGAGCAACAATCTGAGGGAGTTTCAGGACCCAGTATACGCCAATCAATTTGACATTGGCGCCATTTCCGAGACTTGGCTAACATGCGACATAATGGATTCAGAACTATTGCCATGGGGTTACGATATATTTCGCTGTGATTGCAGCAGCGCAAGAAACTGCTCGACTGATTCCGTCCGTGGCGGTGGTGTTTTGCTGGCTTTCTGACAAAAACTTTTTCCGACATGTGACGATACTTGTCTGGACTTACTTATTACCACCATTGTCGAAGGTATTAACAACATTTCTGTTAACGAGTGTGATGATGGTGTTGCTGTATCATCTGATCATAAAGCGATTACTTTCGATTTGCATTTCGCCTCACACTCGGTTAACAAAAACAAGCAGAATAAATTCAATCTTAAAAAAGCAGATTTCCAAGGCTTGAGATCAGCGTTGGTCAACACCCCACTAGAGAGCCTTTTCTCTGGTGACGTCAACATCGAGAAGAATTGGACCTCGTTGGAAGTCAGCATTTTTAGGATTAGTTAACGATTTTATACCAAGACAAAAACCGCGTCATTTTACTACACCACCTTGGATCGATGGAGAAACTATGCACGCTATGCGAAAGAAAAATACAATAAGGAAGAGAGCTATCCAGAAGGACAACCCTTCCCTTTGGGAAAAATTCCTTATATTACGCAAAGACTTAAAATACCAAATAAGATCAAAGCGTATTGCGAACCTCAAGGGCATTTCGGACTCATGCTCTTCTGAACCGAACCGTTTTGGGGGATATTTTAACCGTTTATCCAGGCGTTCAACTGTCCCGGACATTGTCGAACTTAACGAATGTTCCTACTCAAGTGCAAATGCAAAAACTGTCGCCTTCAAGTACTTCTCTTCCGTTTTTAACGCTGATTCAACACTGCCTAGCGATCTTCGAATTCCCTCTTCTCCATTCACAAACGACATCATATCAACTATTGAACTCTCTTACGAAGAAGTACTGTCTGTTCTGCGAAGCCTTAATCCCAGCAAAACGCCTGGACCTGACGAACTGCATCCCAAGATCCTAAAAGAATGTGCGTACGTATGGCGCCTTCCTTGTGCTTACTATTCAACGAGTCCCTGCGCCTGGGAAAGCTTCCCTCTGATTGGAAGAACCCGAATGTAACACCGGTATTCAAAAAAGGTAGTAAAGCATCCGTTTCAAATTATCGCCCGATCTCGCTGTTGTCCATAATTAGCAAGCTATGCGAGCGTTGCGTCCTTAAAAAGCTGTTGCCGGAACTTATGCATCTTCTGACAACCATGCAGCGCGGATTCATGCAACGGGCAGGTCCTGTGTTACCCAGTTGCTGTCCGTCCTCCACGACCTTGGTACCTCACTGGATGCTGGAGAGGAGATAGATGTCATCTACCTGGACTTCAGTAAGGCATTCGATCCCGTGCCCACTGTAGACTCCTACATAAACTGTCACTGTTTGGAATCCAAGGTCCCTTGCATGAGTGGTTTGTTGACTACCTGACTTCCAGGACACAACGTGTTCTGGTTGATGGAACATTCTCTCCATGGGTACCTGTAACATCTGGTGTTCCTCAGGGAAGTATACTAGGACCCTTCCTGTTTCTGTTGTACATCAACGATTTGCCTGAAATCATCAGCGACGACTCTACCATCGCGCTCTTCGCTGATGATGCTAAATGGTCACGAGTTGTTCGTAGCCAGGAGGATTGTACTGTCCTTCAAAGTGACCTGAATGGCTTATCCAGTTGATCTAAGCAATGGGGACTCACCTTCAACTGCAGGAAATGCGAAGTATTAAGAATATCGAGAAAGCGCAGCCCATACACCATTGGCGACCATGCTCTCGCTGTGGTTTCATCTCAAAAAGACCTCGGGGTCATGGTCAACGACAAGCTCACCAGGAGCATCCACACGTCTACTGTTGTGGCCAAAGTCAACAAGATGCTTGGCTTTATACGGCGGCACTTTGGTGATGCCTACATAAGATCTAACCACAGAAGACTGCTGTAGTTCTCACTTGTGCGCTCCCAAGTAGGTTACGCTGGCGAAGTGTCGGCTCCTTAGTCATGTATTACAGATTTAAAATTACTTGAAGGTGTACAGAGGCGTGCCACCCGTTTTATTCTTAGTTGTAATTATGATCCTAATCTCCGACCTAACTATAAGACTCGCCTAGTTTCCCTAAATCTACTTCCTATCTCTTACCGGCTAGAATGCCGTGACTTATGTTTTATGTATAAATACATAAACGGTTTCTACAACATACAGCTAAATCATTATGTTTGTATCTCTAGTGGCCGTACCAGAAGCTCTGTTTCGAGTAAAAAGTAAGGTATCGAGTAAAATAGTCAATGAGATTGCAGCATTTGATATAAACTACTATAGTACGTTTCTACTATACTAATATATAAATATACTAAAACTATACAGTATATATTGACTTGTATGGATAAAAATAGGCACGCAACCTGTACTTGTGTCTACTGCTGTTGCTTGTGTTTTGACTATTTTTGGTTACGCAAAAAAATGTGTAGAAACGTATTTTTAATTTTAATCAGTGTGTTTAAATAGAAATAGAAAACATAGAAAAGTAATGATAAATAATAATAGAAAATAATAGATAATAATAAAAAAATAAAAAATATTGAAAAACGTACTGGCTTAACCCTTTATTGGCCAGGTTTCCGGGAGCTCTCCCTTTGCCGAGTAAAATCGTCTGACGTTAGCCAGAGTAAAATTAATAAGTAGACAAAAAGCAACTATGGCCAATAAAGGGTTAAATATTTTTATTTAGGTTAAAATTGTAAATGTGGTTAAAACATCTGAACAAGTAAGATGGACAATAATTGGTATATTGGTATACAAGCCAGCGGTAGCCACATGTTCAAATACTCATAAAAAAGATGTCAAAATTCGAGCAAAGACTTTGAGCAAAACGCGTAGAGAAATAAACAAAATGCGACTTACAAAAAATCGCCTAAAACATGCAACGCAACACCAACACGTAAGCACTTTTTTCAGGATATTATAAGATATATGCCAAGTCATATATGAGTCAGACAAAGATTACTGGGACACTCAGTGTTCTGAGTATACTCCAGTGTCGGCCAGTGTTGTGACCAGTGTTGTGACAGTTTAAGTCGATACCTGAATTGGACTCTACTCGAGTTCAAAATAACTCGAGTCCAGAACGATTCGGCTCGTTTCTTTAATAAAATATACTAAGTGACTTGACTCAACTTGAGTCTCGAGTGACGCAAGCTATTGAATGCATGCAAAGCACTACAAACGTAACTGCTCAGACAGGCAGTTCACATCATGTAGATGCTGTAAGGTGTATCGGGTGATGCTGTATACTACCTGTGCAAATGTTGCAATCAGTTTCAGGTTAGCTGATGCTTGACATGTCGTTATAGTATCAGTGTTCAGACTAAATCAGGTTGTTTTTCTTTTGTTTGTTAATTGAGTTATAAGTGTCTATAAGCTTCTGGAAATATTGTTGATGTGCCACGCCTCAAAACAAATTATCCTTTGGAAATACCATGAGTTGCATGCAAGTGATAATAGAAGCCTTGTTATATTAATTTCGTGGTCTACTGAGGTAACAGTTTTGAAACTATATTCCGCCAAAGCAGACTTTGTGATCCTTTTTACCGAAAAATGACTTTTGTGTTTTTATATTTTTTAGGTAATTTTTACCACTTAACTTGCTAAATTGTGTATTTATTAATGTCCTGTTATAGACTGTGAGATATTTATATACAACCATTTGGGGTTTTCGTTGTTTTTCTTTCTAAAAACCCCGGCAATTTCAACTTTTCTCGGCATAAAGAAAACACGCCGCCATGTTGTTTTTCTGCACTGCATATGTATGAAGTAATATCCTAGTAGTCGAACAACCAATCAGATTGCAGGATAGCTCATATATTACTAGTAGTAGTAGCTATATAATAATACTTAATACACGATTTCAAAAACTCAGCCACTCAGTAATTCATGAGGAACACACAAAAGAAAATCATGACCGCATCGTGTCTTTATATGTGACAAAGATACCTCCTGATTTACATAAACTTTAGCTTTGATTTTCTCGGCTTAGAAAAGGTTATTTTTCAAACTTACTACGCCAATGAAGTTACCAAGTGGTTCATTTTTGAAGCCGTTCAATAAACTGCAGTTCGTGTTTTATCAGATATAAAAACCCTCGGCTTAGCCTCGTGTCTTTATATCTGATAAAACACCCCTGCTCGTTTATTAAACAGTACATAAAAAAATAAGCCGTAACCTATTGATAATTAACGCATGCATATATATACACTTTGCCAGCGAGTTATTACGAAAAAAATTGTTATTTGGTAATTTAGCTAAATCTTTAGTTAAAGGTTTGCTTAATATAAGCATAATGAACGCAATCAAGCATCTTTTTACCCAATTATTTTACGAAGAAGCTTAAGCTTACAATCAGCTTTCTACAAAATCCTCATAAAATTTCCGACCAAATTCAACCAAGAAAAGTTTAAGAGGTTGGTTCTTGACCTGTGGTCAATTTTTTCACAAAGTTACATTAAAATCTTGTGAATATTTTTTGAGGTATCCTAGTGACAAACAAACAAACAAACAAACAAACAAACAAACAAACAAACAAACAAACAAACAAACAAACAAACAAACAAACAAACAAACAAACAAACAAACAAACAAACAAACAAACAAACAAACAAACAAACAAACAAACAAACAAACAAACAAACAAACAAACAAACAAACAAACAAACAAACAAACAAACAAACAAACAAACAAACAAACAAACAAACAAACAAACAAACAAACAAACAAACAAACAAACAAACAAACAAACAAACAAACAAACAAACAAACAAACAAACAACTCAAAACAAACCAAAACCAAAGCCAAACCATACTAAACCAAACAAGCAAACAAACAAACAAACAAACAAACAAACAAACAAACAAACAAACAAACAAACAAACAAACAAACAAACAAACAAACAAACAAACAAACAAACAAACAAACAAACAAACAAACAAACAAACAAACAAACAAACAAACAAACAAACAAACAAACAAACAAACAAACAAACAAACAAACAAACAAACAAACAAACAAACAAACAAACAAACAAACAAACAAACAAACAAACAAACAAACAAACAAACAAACAAACAAACAAACAAACAAACAAACAAACAAACAAACAAACAAAACAAACAAACAAACAAACAAACAAACAAACAAACAAACAAACAAACAAACAAACAAACAAACAAACAAACAAACAAACAAACAAACAAACAAACAAACAAACAAACAAACAAACAAACAAACAAACAAACAAAAACAAACAAACAAACAAACAAACAAACAAACAAACAAACAAACAAACAAACAAACAAACAAACAAACAAACAAACAAACAAACAAACAAACAAACAAACAAACAAACAAACAAACAAACAAACAAACAAACAAACAAACAAACAAACAAACAAACAAACAGATAAAACCTAACCAATTAAGACGATTATGTGAGATTATCATTTTCAGTACTTTTGTGGCGATAACATAAATAGAACATTTACTTGATCACTTCATAAATATTTTTTGCGTGTATACTTATTGTCATAATCTTCATTGCTATAATTTTTATTCAAATGAATTGTTCAACTTGAGGAACATATTGCAACAATATTTCAAGAACGCTTCTATTGCCACGGCAGTAAGGCTGAGTAGTTAATTCCAACATATATACTTGATAAATTAAACGACAGGTCGGAATACTGTAGGATTTGCTTTAACTTTATCGAGTTAATTTAAAATGTCAAATTTTTATTCTTATCTGATGTAAACAAAAGTCATTACCATTTTTTTACCTTTTATAGTAATCGCTTAAAGTGTTTGTCTTAGCATGCCACAACAGGAGGCCAAGAGGTTAGTGCTTAGTTAGCTCAGTTTTTGTTTTGTTACAACTAACTTCTTATTTGGATTTGGGGTGAGTTCTATAACGCAACAGGAATCAGAAAGCTGTTTCTTATTTTTTTTTAAATAACCTGTAGTTATATTATTCTACGTCCTAATAAGTGTTGTGATTCTTCTAATAAGTTATTAAGTGATTTGAACTAACCCCGAGGTGTTATAATGTTTATCTAGATTATGTATTAAGTGCATGGTCTGTTGTCCGCATTCCATGCAGATTATCTCTAGTAAATTATCAAGTTTAATCTTTATACTCCATAGTGTATCCGCATTCTTGAAAGTAGTACATAGCTTCTACGCAAGGAATCGTGTAATTTACCGGAACGGCTAAACAGAGAGTTAATATCGGAGAGTTAATATCGGAGAGTTAAGATTTCGGAGAGTTAACTTTGAGCCACGCCCACATCACGCCCACTTTTCTTTAACTCTCCTGATGTTTTCTTTGGACTAACGTCAGAGAGTTAGTTTTAATTGAACTTTTTTCCTTCAAAAAGTAAAATAAGACGCGGGAGTTAACTTTGTCTTAAAAATTTCTGAGTTCCGATTACCATCGAGTTATTTGGATTCAGGTAATACAGCGAAGATTCTAAAATTTGAGGTCTTTCTTGCCTTACTTTCACATCGATATTTCATTGGCTGATGAACATGATTACTCTTCTTCCAGATAACAAGAATCTTGTGATGGCGTGAACGGATTATCCCAGAGCCTCTCGTTTTCCAGGTGGGGAACGTGGGCTCTGGGAGTCTGGGAACGAGATTGTGTCTGGCAAAATTGCAACTCAAACTCGCTTTAGCAAAAGTATCTATCTATCTTTCTTTGTCGGCAAAAACTAAGCTTTAACTTTGTTATTTCAGACAGGAATAATGTTGGAGTTGACCTTGGTCGAGCCGAGTATTGAATTAATTATACGCAGACGTCACTTCTGCGAGGGGCCGAGCGAGCGAGAAGTGGCGACTGTTTACTCAGGCTAGTATATTAATAAAACGTCGAAAATTTGAACCCCATCATTTTCCTATAGTTTGACATCTAGTCAACTCGAAAAAGGAAAAAAAGCAGAATTTTAGCAAACAAATCCTTCGGGTTACACTTTATACCGCACTATAATAGATAAGTGGGATTGGAGAGAACACCGAGATTCTAGAACTGGGCGATCGTCCCCTCAAATGCCCAATGGTCTCCAAGACCGTTCTCGTGAAAAACGTAAATCCGTGGAGAAACTTGTATGCGGTTACAGTTGTTTTAAGGCCAAGTCATGGGTACAAGATTGTGCCCTGACAAGTTATCGAGTAGACTAGTAATGTGTTATATATAAGTCACATAAAGCAGGCATGCATATGCTATATAAATTACAATACTAAGGGTCTATACAAAATTCCTCCTACTTGTTTTTACATTTACGACTTGTTTATAAATAAATCTAAAGATATTCTGGCGTGTATCATTCTCGGTTCTGGTTTGATTTCAACAAAATTATGTAATTTATGGCTTTCAGATTACCCTTAGATACTTGCCTCAAAATGCAGGAAATAGTGTTTCAGAGATCCTAAAAATCAAAAATTTTCCGGGACGTATGCCCCCGGACCCCCCTAAGAGATCAGCCAAAGATCACCAACACAAAGCTATAGCCAATATAAAAATGGTAATTATATAGGTACATAAATCAAGATGAACTAACAAGAAAAACATTTTCTTTTGATACTTTGCTCGTTGCAAATAATTGGTAATTAAAATAATTTTCTTGATGGCATATGTAACTGCAGTAAAAAGCTCTATCAAAATTTTTTTAACCCTTTCCCTCCTAGGCGTTCTCAATTGACGAGTGGCGTTAGGCAGAGTAAAATTACAAAGTGGCCGGTTTCCGAAATGTTTCTTTTTAAGAAGTAAGATTTGTCTGGCGTGTTAGTGAGTCAGAGTAAACTTGCATGTGACTTTATTTTGTAACAATCTTCCACACTATACTAATCAAGGACAGTGAGATTGGGGAAGGGGACACTGGGGGAAAGTTGCACCTCCGTATTAATTTTCAAAAAAAAGACAAACTTGTCCCCAGGAAGTTCGTGAAAAGATGCGGCGAGACGAGAGAACACTATGGCAAAATCTGGAAAGAAATTTTTCGGATACATTTGGAAAATTTTCCAGTGAGTTCAGCTTGCTAGAAGGACCAAAGACTCGGTAATAGCTTCTCACAATTCGCTTGCACAGACTCAATGTTCTCAACTGGCAGGAAAATCTTATATTATTATAAATCAAATATAATGGAATATTCTGTTACGTAATCCTTTGGCAGTGTTTTAGGTTATAAACGCAAAACTGAATTCAAAGAAACTATTTCTTTTATTGTGATTTCTTCGCTACTAAGTATGGTTTGCGTTTGTTAACGTGTCCAAATTTAGCTTCACATTTTTACCGAATTCTCTGATTTCCTCTGTCTGAAAATCAAGAAAATACTATTAAAATCAAGAACAGTGTTGATTGTTGATATATATAAAACGGATTACATTTCTCCTCTTTCTGAAACTGCACGTATAGTTGTGTGAGTGCAAAGATGTCGTTTCCCTAAATTTTGCTTAAATGACATGTTACATGAAATTGCCCAAAGTTTCACCACACAAACAGAGGGCAATTATTTTGAAATTGCCCTCTGCTTGGAATTGCCTTCGACCACTTTTTGGTGGGAAACTCCGTGTCCAGTCTTTCTGCTATATACTTCATAATGGCTGAAAGTAGGAAACAAAACTGTCTTGTAACATTATTAATTATTAGTATAAATACACAGGTGATTATAGAAAATCGCGCACGCTGATTGGTCGAGCTACAGCGTTTATCCAGACGAGGAAATGAACTACTAAAACAATTATTCGCCTCAGGCTCAGTGAATATCGGTGAATAATAACCTCGACTTCGTCTCGGCTATTATTCACCGATATTCACCTCGAATAATTGTTAAGTAATTACATGTTTTTCGTGCAATTTGGGATAAGTAGCGCTTGTGTTGCGTAATTCACTTCGCGAATCGCTCTTCGCGATTCAAACGACTACACGCGTTGACGGTCTAACATATCCTAAAATCACACATACTATAACACTAATAAAGTAACTGGACTAATTTTTAAGTTTTTGAAAACTAACGAGCGCTGTCGCAAATTATTGCTTAATTTATGCATGGTGTAATTATAGGTACGTAAATTTAGTTTTGATGATGTAATGTCAAAAACAATGACTTATTCATATATAGTAACAAAGAACAATGTAAGGTGCGGTTTCCGTTAGTTTACAAACTTCCTATAACTGCTTAATTTTGTTCACTTTGTATTAATAATTTAGTTATTATCTATAATTAAGTGCTGTTCTCCTGTTAATACCAGCATTTATGCTGATAGGATCTTCAATAGTTTTTTAATAGATTTTATTATTATTATTATTATTATTATTATTATTATTATTATTATTATTATTATTATTATTATTATTATTATTATTATTATTATTATTATTATTATTATTATTATTATTATTATTATTATAAAAAAAAAATTATTACTTATTATTACTTAAAAAAAAAAATGATAAAAAAAAAAAAATTATTATTATTATTATTATTATTATTATTATTATTATTATTATTATTATTATTATTATTATTATTATTATTATTATTATTATGTGAGTTAGCTGCGCGGATGTAGTATAATTACTATGGGCCAACCAAGATGTGTTTTCTCATGCAACACGTAATTAATTCTAGGACATTATCCAGACAAACGTTTAAAGTAGTTGATAAAAACTTTCAGGTATTTAGGGTTGGATCATCATCTAAGTAGGAAGGGGCTGGAGAATGATACAACTACTTACGGTCAAAACATTTCCAGGACGCATTCTTCAGTTTTTGTTAATCCGCTTTATACATATTCTTGACCTTGACCTTGTCTTAATTCTAGTAATACTTAACACCTGGATTTAGAAAGCAAGCAATTTACCATAATGTTGAACGACAGAACTACGAGAAAGTGAAGCGGATCGGAGGACGTGGTAACGTATTATACGGAAAACTGTCTCTGCATGTGCATGATATGCATGGTTATAAAAGAACAAGAACAGGTGCATTTGTCACAATGGAGGTGTTAAAAACTCCCAAATTTTCCAATAAAAATAAGTATAATTGCAATTGGATTGAACCATTAAACTGAAATAGTATTATATACACCTTGAGGAATTGTTTTAACTGACTTTTAAGTTTTTTAGCATATGTTTTCATCGGATAGCAGCGTATAAAAGATACAAATTGTGAGTCATTATTGATAATTAAGATTGTGAGTAATCAAGCCATCAGCCTGCAGCATTTACATGATTAGACAACTGATAAATTTCTCGGATAAATTCTAGAAACTGTCAATGTCAAACGTATGCTACTGATGAATTGTAATAGTGACAGCTTCGTTATTACTTGTTATCAAATTGAAGAACAACAAAATGAAATTAATATTTAACACTTTACTATACTACTACGCATTGTTATCAGTGGCGTAGCCAGGGGGAGAGCTGTGGGAGCCGCGGCTCCCCCCTTTAGATATAAAACAACAGACATGTAACTACAAAATTGATGCAGTATGAATTATATCTACTGAGTGTATGCATTTTGAGTATCTATGTGACGTTTGCATGTTTTGAGTATTTTATGTGACGTTTTTTAACCTTTAGGGTCTGTAACATCTTCCTCCAAAAGCCAGCAAATGGCATTTCTCAAAATTTTCGGCGGGGGAGTATGCCCCCGGACCCCCCTAAATATTTATTCTGATTTCGGCTGCCCCCTTTCAAAATCCTGGCTACGCCCTGATTGTTGCACGTATTTGGCAACTTATTTATTTCATTCTTTCTAACAGTAACGCCTCTCTCCTATGCAGAAGCTTCTTGAGCTCTTCGTATACTGGCTTCATATAATAGAGCTAAGAAGGTGGTATGGATTGCGTAATACAGGTTTCCTCGTTATTCCTCATGTACGTTAATACCTCATCGTCATCGAAAGATGACTCATGAGCCATGGTGTGGTATATGTTTGCCGTTTAACTTCAGAGATCGGCTTCATCTTGCCGTGGTATTGTAGTCGACGTAGACACAGAAATATGATCGCAAAAGAACTGCATGATAGAATTTGGGAGCTAAACTATAATTTTCCATTTTTTACATGTAATTGCATATATACTATAATATTTGGCAATCGTTTTGATCCGGCCATAAAGGCTAAAGCGTATATATAGGAGGTGGAAGGAGAGACATACGGCTGGACCGATTGCTGCCAAAATGAATTTTAAGGCTGTTAAATGCATATTCATACGCTGTTAAATGCTGGAACAAATTAGTTCACGTCCCAAACTGATTTCATTTAATAAGTCAGCCAGTCAACATTAGACTTTTAATCGTTTGGGGCTTTCTTCTCTCCTCCTCTCCACCAAACAAAATTCGACTGCTACTCGAATCTATGTTTTGATCACACACATTGCAATTCGTGACAAGCTTCCTAGTCGGAAAGAGCAGAACAAACAATCATTGAGCATTAATTAAATAATATATTAAAGCGCGACATATGTTAAAGTTCTCAGCGCACAATTGATATCGAAGCGTCGGCATTGCTCGACAATGTAAACACAACCGACGCTTAGACAAATGAACCCACGATGTTGTTTCTGCCGAAGGTTTGCCGCTTTAGTCTAACGACCGGAACGATTAGTTCCTGACAGAAAAAGTTGGAAAAAAACATGTGTGATGCAAGTGCCGCGATATCGCTTACTAAACACTCTAGTAATATAGGCAGGCCGGGAAACTGACCTACGGCTATTAAACGCACATGCTATATAAAGGAACGACCTTGTTTAGAGGCTCAATTAGAAGCTCAAGCTCAATTCTTGGTATCTTCCGATATCGCTTTAAATTTTATTTTTTGGTTATGAACATTTCTGTGTTCATATTCTGCAAAGTTAAAATCCTTATATCCCCAGAACTAAATGAGTTCAAGGGGCGTAGGAACCGGGGGGAGGGGCAAAGGAGGCATGTGCCCCCAACTTTGTTCTAATGTACCCTTTTTGCAACAGAAAAGTGCCCTTTTTATGATAAAACGTGTTCCTCGAGTATGCTTTGAGGCTCTACCCCCAAATAAAATGCCCTTTTGAAGCTGTGCCCCTCCAAGATCAACTTCAGCTTCCTACGCCACTGAATGAGTTCAAAATTTTAATTATAATGGTGAATATAATGTATAGCCATCGGTGAAATTGTTTGTCTTCGATAAAAGGTTCGGAATCGGGTTGTTCATTGGATTGTTATACACGCCAAGATACGGTTATTGTTTCAAAAGAGCCTGGGGATATTAATGATGATTATCAAACCAGCCTATTTAACCTGCATATTGACTGACGTGGTTAAAATGATATCAAATATTTCGGATTTCTAATATCATTGTACTCGAAATTTCATTCTGAAAGCGAGTGCTGGTAATAAACTGCACCAGATGCATGATTATTTTAAATGAGGAATCAGATAAATTTGCAGTGTTATAAATTTTAAAATGATAGACGAAATTATTTGTATATAATATTTTTCGGAAAATATTTTGTTCGGAAATAGCCATAGCTAGCTATTGAAGGTGATGTCCAGCTCGTTCTGCGCATGATCCGCTATCTTTGTTTCGAGCAATCGGACATTCGTAGATAATTACATGAAGTACTCAGCTCAGTGTAAACCGTTCGAAGCAACACGGCAGAAAATTAAGCGATTCAACAACTTCTATTTCTTCTAAACATGTTTAGTTTCGGGTACAAGTAATGAAAAGGAAGCTAGAAAAGCTTACAATCTTGAATAAGGTATCAGTATATATTTTTGTAAATAAAGGGGTAAACATTAGTTTCGTACATGCGCAGAATGCGCTGGATATATCACCTTTAAATATCAAATTAACGTAAATTCATTCCCTACAATTATACAATATATGTCACCTTCTGAAACCTGAAGCCGCGAGCCGACCTGAGTGAATGAATTGAATGAATGAAGAACGAAAAAGTCGACAACCGCTTGCAGCGTGACATACCAGATAGCTTCAGCGCACCAGCAATTTGCTAAGCTCTCGTGCATGTCATTATCAGTTTGTTATTGTCATTTTTATCTGATTGGCTTATTTTTGATCACATGATTACCTTCCGTATATAAGGTCGTTGTTTGCTTACACTCTTTACGTTTCTCTCTGACGAAGGGCCTTCGCTTGAAACGTTAGACTCCTACGTTCTCTGTTTCGGCAGTATATCTAACCTTACTATATTTCGATTGTTGTTTCTACACTGCCTACGCAGCACGCTACTTTTATTACACTATTTGAATAAGACTTCGTTTTGACAAATGTGGAATAAAATATCTTTACAAAAAACGATTCTGGAGCTCTTTTTCAAAAGCTTTTTTGGGTAGCAATGTGTACCCTTAGAATCCTCAAAATCAGGCGGACATTTACAGATTTCGGCTGTACATTTCGGCTGAATTTATGGTTGGTCCCCTATTTTTAGCTCCTCAATATGAATTTTAATTTGTTTCCGAGAGGTGTGCCACCAATGTGTCTATGTTTTATATTTATTTGTGTAATAGACCTCTTGAAATCTTTTAAATTTTTTGCATCGATTTCTTCAACTGTCATATAGTTAACTTTAATAATGTTTGTAAAACAAAGTAGAGTGCTGCGTAGGTAGTGTTTTGGATAAAGCAAAGTGAAAAGATAGTAAACTCCCAAGTCGTTTGACAACGAAATACTGACGCCTTATTTTGGCTTACGCCAGATGATTTTATTTGTAACAGAGAAAATCCGCCAATGGAAAGACTGAAGCGTTTTCTGAGACGAACATATATACACGAGAGGATGTGCAAAGTATTTTGAAGTAAAAATTCATCATTTTAATTAAAAACTCGGCTGTGTTTATGCCCGCACAGTTTTTCGCCCACCATGTTTGCATGGTTAGCAGAGTAAACAAACATGCGTGGCGACCACATGTTAATTAAATAACTTTTTGATCATATTGTTCAAGAATAACAACAGTTCGCTTAGGAACCGCTTTCAATATTGATTCAAATTATCCGGTTTAAATAAAGGTGTCGATCCTTTTCATCCTCCGGCTCCGTCTCTGCAGTGCGCAAGTCCAAACAATATCTTCCAATTCCAAGTGCAGTGGAACCCCGCCATACAACCACGTTAATGCGACCACCTCCTTATTACGACCACTTTTTTCTGACCCAAGTACATTCTAAGTACTGTAATACTCCCCCGTTAATAGTTTAATACGACCACCCCGTAATTACGACCACATTTTCTTGGCCCGACGGTGGTCTTATTAATGAGGTTCCACTGTAACTCCTAGTATGGAATATTGTGCCGCGACTTCGTGCTAATTATCTTATTGATGCCGCCTAATCATCTTTTCAGCCAAATCTCGTTTGTGCGGTTTTCTAAATCTTCAGGAAAACCTAACCACAAAAACCTAATCAGAAATCTGATTTACCGCCTAGCTAGGTTTTTGGAAAAACATATTTGACGACATAAGTTTTAGATAAAGTCGCGAACGGACTGGACGGGTCATTTTGAATCATTCCTTTTATTAACCTCGACCATATCTGCGACTTAAAGTGGCTCCTAACTGTTTTTACATAATACTGGACTAATGTACTCAGGGTATAGCCTGACTTATTTCCTCAGTTGCAATGTATGTTCAAGACATTTTTTAGTTAGATTATAAGAACCGTAATAGAAGTGAGAATTTGTGAAACATTCACCTGTCGGTAAACGTTTCGGTGGTATTGAAATTCATCATCTGCAAATCCGAGTATTGGGATATCAAGGGGATATTTGGAGATATCTAGGAGATATTCGTCGGTAAAAGCAAGATACGGTACTGCACACACACCCTCCTCCCCCACTCAAAATAGTCACGCTACACCACTGGATGTAATTTGTATAACATGAAGTAAACTCTTATTTTTGTAGATGTGATACAAAATCCTTTGATTTACATAAACTTTTTGTTTGATTCTCTCACAAAGCGGTAAACGATCTTGACTGCATGAACTATGCTGTGCGTGCCGCGCATACAACAATAGTCACTTATTTCGCAAGTCATGAACTTCGCGCTACAAGATAGCGTACGATGATATCTGCAAACTATAAGTTCAACACGTAGTGACAAGGCATAAAGTTACGAGTATATTCGATACTAGACTTTAAAAACTTTGCATGATGTGACGCAGACAGCTATACTACATGCAGATCGTTTATTTTATTTAATTATTAATTCCTTTATTTCTTAAACATCTATTTATCCATTTATTTATTTCTCCATTTATGACTTTTTCACTGCGATGTTTTTTGACAAGTAAAATCATGTGACGTTATAGCTAAAGTGTACTTCACTCGAATACCTAAAACTCGTTTTTTCTCTCCTTTGGCTCTGGCACACTGTGAGCGACAAGTAAAAAACCCTGAGTATACGGGATTGAGTAAAATATTCTGGCGCCATCATAGCCAGAGAAAAAAATACCAGAGTATGTCTTCTGCAGTGAGAAGGTTATCACTTATTAGCTTCTACTGTATATATAAGCAAACATTTATGTTAATTACATAGACATTAGAATATTAGACAGTGCAGCGACTAACCACGGTAACGTTTCTGAGCGTTTTCTTATTGTTTACTGTTCTCAAGGGAATCCAACGCAATCAACTCATTATACACTTGAAACAATACGAAAACACTCGGAAACGTTACCGTGTGCACATAGTTTAAAACCGTCAACCGTGTCGGGTTAAAGTGCCCTTCACTCCGTTCTGCGCATGATCCGCCATCTTTGTTTTGAAGAACCTAACTCACTGTCACAAACAAGACATCCGTAGTTAATTACATGTCTGAAGTACCTGTAGCTCATTGTAAACTGTTCTGAGCAATATGGCAGAAAATCAAGCAATTCGGTGAGGATATCTTATCAGATTTCCTCTATTTCTTCTAAAAATGCATGTTTTGTTTCGAGCACAAGTAATGAAAAGGAAGCCGAAGCCAGAAAAGCTTACAATCTTGAATAATGTATGAGTATCTTCTTCGTAAATAAGGATGAAAACATTAGTAATTCGTAGTACAAACCCAGAACGGAGTGGGCGGCACCTGTCGTTTAACCGCTTGAAGCAGATTGTTCAACACGGGCATTCTCGGATTAGTTCTGGACTTATTACTCAGATCACGGCATTTTGACAAAAGTACAATCGCCACTGTACATGCAGTTCTATGGTGATTAATGGTTATTAGTGATGTACTTATTTCGGACTTTCGTAAAAAAACAAACGAATTACTTTTTATCAACTTTTATACTTCCCAATTATAAATTTAAGACCCCGTTTACACTAGAGCAAAAGTATCCGGATTCACATTGTTTTTTATTCCCATGAGGATGAAAAACAATGTGAATCCGGATACTTTTGCTCTACAGGGTGTATCAAAAAAAAGGCTACCCTTAGAAAATATAATTAACATTCTTTTCAAATAACCTATTGTATATTGACAGCCCTGGACACCTCTGAAGTCACGGATGCGTAAAAAACAAA
This sequence comes from Corallium rubrum, assembly GCA_964035015.1. Classification (NCBI taxonomy): domain Eukaryota; kingdom Metazoa; phylum Cnidaria; class Anthozoa; order Scleralcyonacea; family Coralliidae; genus Corallium; species Corallium rubrum. The sequence goes on from OZ035998.1 coordinate 6,812,056, forward strand.
TGGTCGTATACACCTGGGAAATTACGATAACTTCTAAACGTATGAAGGAGCATAACTGAAATAAAAATGTTAATTATATTCATATCAGTTCGATTAAAAATGGTTCAACTGACCACAGGGCTGTCAATATACAATAGGTTATTTGAAAAGAATGTTAATTATATTTTCTAAGGGTAGCCTTTTTTTTGATACACCCTGTAGTGTAAACGGAGCCTAAGTCGCTAGATAAAAACTATAAAAGATGATCATGACAACTACAATTATGCACGCATGCTAACAAAAGTAATTATTTCGTGACTTCACACCTTATTTAAATTTGTTTTCTAACTGGGAACAAGAGTATTATTTTTCAAACAAAATTGATACATGTATTAAATTATAGTGTAGTTGTTCCCATCAAATAATATTGTGTATATACCAAGCTAAATTTGACTTTAAATGTTCTTTCTATCATTAATGGATCAACAATTATTATAGTTATTAGATTAGTCCAAAATAATACTGATTTGTGAGCATTAAAGGGGCGCGGTTTTCCACTAGGCGAAAAATGTCGCGCGAAGCGACATTTTCTTTTGTCTCGTAAGCTCTCAGGTGGAACTAATTAGCCAAGACAAAAGAAAAAAGTCGCTTCGCTCGAAAAATATCACCTAGTGGAAAACAGCCTTAATTTATGAAGGCTCGCCTATATCTATACTATAAGAATTAAGGTTTCTGATTGGTTTAGATAACCTAACTCAAACAAAAAATCCAACTCTAATCAGTAACGAGCATGGGAACAAATTGGTAATTGACAAATGTGATTGGTTATTTATAGTCAGTCAGAAAATTCGCTCATATATTAGGTGGGTCTTTACCGCATGTAGCATGCAATGACAAGAGTTGCCATAATTTGACCCACGCTAAAATTGACTTCGTCTATACAATACCGACAATGCAGTTTTTTCATAAAGAGAAAAGGGTGATTAATATATTATCTTTTCCATGAAATGCTTCAAATCTGATTCCAAATTTGTTTAAGCCAAGTTTAAGCGAAGGTTTTCCCCCCCAGTGGCTTATATAGACGTTAGTTATAAACAACTTGTGACTCAATGTCTCCTTTTACTCAATTTTTAAATTCAAAATTTATTAAATTATGTGGAAAAAGTCGTGAATCATCGAATGCAGTTGGACTGCTTTAGCTTTTGAGACCGACTGAAGCAACTCCCAATATACGCCATTCACATGAAGCAAATTGCTTATAGCAAATGCCACGCAAATCAATGAATCAAGTACCAATATACGATGTTCATTAAGGCGAACGAAACTGGAAAAAGGACACGACACACTCTGTCGATCATTCGACTCATAGAAAACCGACAGTTGGATTTGTAGACAGCAGATCTTGGCAAACATTTTGGTGTGACTGAATTACGGTTACCACGGTAGAGGTCGTTATGCGCAAACGCAATACGCAAAGAACGTGTTTCTCCATTCTCGTCAACTAAACATGGCGATGTTGCTTCTTGCTGTTTGAGTGCGTCCATTTTTACAGAATCCTCCTAATTTAAAAAGAGACAACAAACCCTTACTGATAATGCTATCAATAACTCCAAGGGAACCGACAGAGGCTTATATTGTTTACGCAATATACACACTGTACAAACCGATTGAGTCAAAGTAACAATTTTTATTAATAATAAAAAATAGAAAAAAAATCATTCGGCAGAAAAAATTGATGCGGACGCTGATAAACCGAGATTTTTTTTTAGATGGCCTAAGATGTCCCTTTTACAAAAAAGTGCCCTTTTTATTCATGTTTCTCAAGTGCCCTTTTGAAACTGTATCTCTCCAACTTTAACTTGCTTTATTTTTCACATATCCCCTCGTGGCCACAAAATAACTTATACATAATTTATAAACCAGTAATTACCTCTGCATGCCAGGAGCTTATGCATGTTTTCACTGGCCTGTTTGTTTGCCTGTCTGTCTGTCTGTCTGTCTGTCTGTCTGTCTGTCTGTCTGTCTGTCTGTCTGTCTGTCTGTCTGTCTGTCTGTCTGTCTGTCTGTCTGTCTGTCTGTCTGTCTGTCTGTCTGTCTGTCTGTCTGTCTGTCTGTCTGTCATCAGATCATCAGATCATCAGATCATCAGATCATCAGATCATGAGATCCCATGAAATACGTGAAGAGCTTGGTTGGGTAACTCTTGCCAATAGACGCTCAAAGAATAAAGCTATAATGATGTATAAGGTTTTGAATGATGCTGCACCCTCTTATCTTAGAGATTTATTTCAAACATATCCAAGTACA
>OZ035998.1:6816841-6819341 GCA_964035015.1 Corallium rubrum
TGCCCGGTTACCAAGCACTGATAACAAGAAGAAGCCTGGAACTAGTAAAAAGTTGTACACTACCAAGCGCCGTTCACAAGGACAAAATTTAATCCGGCTACTAAGGTAACTCTATAGTGGCGTGATTGTAAAGAGTGTCCTTGCAAATACGAGTGACAAGGAAAAAAACAAGAAATGTATGAGAGTTAGGGTAACCATACCTCCTTGTAAACAGGCCCTTAATTATTAAATTATCGAGTTTCAAAGTGTTGCGCGCGCATAGCATTGGCGGGCTCGACTCGAATTAAGGCAGCAGTATGTGAACCAAAACGCAGCTTTATAACTTTGATTTATTGTAGTTCTTGTATAGTTTTGGGAAGTTACTTGTAATAATGTTGTTTCGCTGATCTTTTCTGGCTTGTCCACCATTGCTGGCTTAATCAAGTGGGTCCCACCAAAATAATGCGCGCACAACATCTTGCAACTTGGTAATTGACTGAAAATAGATAAGTATTTCCTATTTTGCCGGCTGGAGTAAACCATTTAGGACTATTTGTTAGCTTTTGTTTCATCCCTTTCTAGGAGTTCGGAAATTCCAATTCTGAATCTATAGTAAAGGCCCCTCAAAATGTCCATGATATATATTTCCGATGCAAAACAACTGGCCATCACATGTAAAATGACAAACTTTATGTGTGAAATATTAATTTAAATTAATTTAATTTGATTTATACAGCGTGCTATGACCAGACCAATTAAGCAAATAATTAGCACGCTGTATAAACCAGGCCTAAGAAAATACCTACCTAACGACACTCTGTCTCCAATGTCTCTTGGGTCAATGTAAAAAGACAACCAACTAAGAATCGTTATAATCATACATGGAAGATACACTTGAATCATGTAGAAACCCATACGTCTTTCAAATCTAAACGTAGCACGCAGGCTGCTGTACTTTCCTTAATTAATAAAGAAATAAAAAACGCACCAGTTATTAATTATTAATAATGATAATTTATTATGCTTATGCACGTCGATTACCACTTTCGCATTCACAGAAAAAATATTTGAATTAAACGAAAAGATCTAGCATAATTAACATCCCAGATCATCACAACACACAAGTAGAAAATAGAAAGCAGACATAACACGTAAATAACGGAACTCGAGTGAAGAATGAGAAGACTCATTACAAAAAGTGAAAAATGAAACTCACGAAACGCAATAACTCAGGAGACAGTACTTTGTTGGGTTTTCAAATCGGATCAGTAAACATTAACTTTGTGATTCAACAATTACCATTATATCAATACAAAAAGTTGGCTGCACAAACCTGCATTGTATGAAACGTTTACTACAATGCATCTGATCTCCGCTATTTCAAATTCAGCCATTTGAGTGTTTATGACTACCAGAGGGTTTCCCGTCGGCTTCCACGACAACTGCATGTGTTCGTTGTTATATGCGTCTGAAAGAGAGCATGGGAACAAGAATTGAACAACAATAAAAATTACAATAACGACAAAAACAATAGTGACAATGGCAACAACAACAACAACAACAACAACAACAGCAACAACAACAACAACAACAACAACAACAACAACAACAACAACAACAACAACAACAACAACAACAAAAACAACAACAACAAACAACAACAACAACAACAACAACAACAACAACAACAACAACAGCAACAACAGCAGCAACAACAACAACAACAACAACAACAACAACAACAACAACAACAACAACAACAACAACAACAACAACAACAACAACAACAACAACAACAACAACAACAACAACAACAACAACAACAACAACAACAACAACAACAAACCCAAAGACAACGTCAAGGCAGGGCCGGATTAGGGTTGCGCGGGTGAGCCCCCACCCAGTCCAGAGCCTTGGCCCAACGCTTTCTAAAAAGGAAGTGCAGAACAAAAAATTGCGCAATCAGAAAGCGCTGGTGCCGCGGCATACGCCGCTTTTGCCACATGGTTAATCCGGCCACTGACAAGGACAAGGACAAGGTCACTTAAAGACGTCACCAGGACGACAGCAACAGCGACAACAGCAACGACAACCCGCAACGACGACGAGAGCAGCAGGGGCACTGCGTTAATGTTAGTACGCTATACATTAATTGGTTGTTGGAAATTTCCAGTAATTATAAAGTACTGATGATTTAACCGATTTCCGTCGACAGTAGATTTTTTCTGTGACGAGTAACCGTCTGGCGTACTAATACATAAGACTTGAGAGTCGGATGGCGCCCAGAAAGAATTAATAAAAACTATATTTATGGGTTACAAAAATTACTTACAGCTTTCGAATGTCAAAGTACACTCTTGTACGTCGGATGGAAATCTTTGAAGGAACATTTGACATGTTGCCGTAATTGCTACTCTATTATAAAGAGACAAAAAAATGTATATCAGAGTTCTGCGTGAGAGCCAATTGAACTTGGAGCACTTTACATTTTCTCTAGATCCGCCTCAGTAATACATCCTTT